>SNQJ01S0200796.1:4565-16932 GCA_010110895.2 Picea sitchensis | reverse complement strand
TGATTGCTTGCTTCCTCCAGCGCATGTGTCGGATCTCGTTGTGACGTGGGGATGATCAAATCATAATTTCGTTCGTGCATGGGTAATGATCACGTGATCGTGCTTCACGCAGCTATGACGTTGAAGAATTTTCCTACCATCAGGCTCGCTTGCCACTTTCATCAGCATACGGTCTTTTCGGAAAACCCTGTTAGCTGCGGGAAGTGAACACTTTCCACAGCTCGACATTTGATAGGAAAACATACTTTAGCTCCTGAAAGAAAAACCACGTGCCCCATCATTTAAAAACATTTCTTAGCGCGAAAGCGAATATTCTCCGTATCGTGCCACGTGCGAATTGTCTGTCGGGATTTTCGCGCATCGTTACTTTCCACAGCACTTGAACTGATGAAACAACGCAGTTAGCTGTTGAAAGCTAGCGCTTTCCATAGCACACAATAGGTTTTAAAACGTGATGTTAGCTGTTGAAAGAAAACAGTCGTATTTTTGAAATGGAAGACTTTATTTTCGATTATTTCCTAAGACACACTAAAAAAAACCAAATTTTTTCTGAACCGAAAAACTCAAAAATGAATTGAAGCTACTACTGAAAGCTATGATATCCACCCAAACTTGGCCGAAAGGACGGTTTCATTTTGGGAGTTAACAGCGGGCATACCCATGCTCGGGATAAAATAGAATCATGGATACCAATCAAATACACTGTAGATCCATGTCATATAACTATATAAAGAGTAGCTGTGAACAATACACAACGGAGCTACATCTTGAAATAAAAAAGATATACATATAGAGTATCCATCTTCTAGAAGATGATACGACCTGATGGATGGAGATGAGATCTTCAGAGCTCGAGAAACAACTTAAAAATCTTCAAAACTCAAGGTAGGAATGTAATATGAGTGTATGACTTCACTACCCAGAGGTCTTCGACGACTCTTCGGTCATGGAAATGATAATCTTGATGATCAGACTGAAGGGTTCATTGATTTCAAACAAGGACTTGATTGGACATTCAGGATGGTCGGGTATGAGGGCAAGAGACAAATTGTAGAGGGGCCGACTCAAGCTTGGTGAAAAACTTCCCTTGGACAATAGCACGACAAATGATGAGACTTAGGTAGCATGGCATTAATCATAAGTCTACGAAGCAGGATACAACACAAACTCTCCATATGTTTGGAAGGATAACCAAATGGTGGAGTACATAACTCTATATAGCGAGAACAACTTCCTAAGGTCATATTACATCCCATAGTTTGATGAACAAATGGATAGATGTGCTTTATCCAAGGGTGACTCATTATGCTGCCAATAAAGAAAATACTTTTCCCTTCCTCTTTTTGGGGTATATTTGATTTTTTTTGGCTTTTTCAATAATTTTGGGGAAAACAATAAAGGAATGTTACGTTACAATGGAGGAATGAGTATTGCAAACATACAATTTCAAGGCACAAGGACAATATTGATGTTCTAGTATACTGATACTTGAGAAAAATCCTCTGGGGGCCAAGGGTGTTAAAACACATAAGCAAACTGTTATAAGGCTGACGTATAAGATATGCAAACATGGTTAACAAAACACACAATGGTAACATCCTTCAATGTAAGTTTAACGAGCCCATAGAAGGTAAGCTCGATGGTTTTTCATATTTAGAGAGTCTGAAATAGTCTAGTCAGTTCGAAAATAGTCTAAAAGGAGACTCCATTGGGGTACCTTTTTCAAAAATAGTCTAGTCGGTTCGAAAAGGGGTAAACTAGCACTGACAAGACATCTATTCAAAACCATTTTAACGAGTGTGACAAGGGCAAGATCACTCGACCATTTTTTTATTTTTAAGGAGTCTGAAAAAAGCTTAACTATGGACTCCGTCAGGAATGTTCTTCTTGACTAGTTTAATGAGTGTGAAAGAATAAGGTCACTTGACGATCTTTTCAATTTTAGGGAGTCTGAAAAGAGATTAACTATGGACTCCATGGGGGTTCCTTCTTCGTAAGTTTAGTCCCTCAGGCTCGAAAAAGGGATAAAATTATACCTGAGAGTACTCTTCTATAGAGCTAAAGTTCCATAGAGTATACCTTTGTTCGTATAGTTGACCGTCCAGACCAAAAAAGGGGTAAACTACCACCGGACAGACGTGACTTCAAATTTCGGTTTAACGAGTGTGAAAGGCCATAAGATTGCTCGACAATATTTTCATTTTTAGAGGGTCTGAAAAGGGATTAAAAGAAGACCCATTATTTTTTGGGAGTCATGAGGGTGAGGTCAAGAGAGAAGAAGAATCATGAAAATGAGGCTCAAACTCATATTCAGGAAAAACTACAAGGACTCCCGAGCCTACAGTGTTTTAGAGACAACATGAATACCATAATGCAACCAAGATGTACCAAGGGAATCCATGTTTCGGTAAGCTCTACCGCCAAGTTGCGACACTTCTAAAGCAGAGATGATGGTTCCATGTCACAACCTGATGGGATCGATCCTATGGCAAAGGAAAAATACAATGAGATATGCAAATCAGGGTAGAAACCTAACCTATATGTTCAAGTTGAGTGTCGGAAGAATTTTTCCATGGACCATCGAAAAATACTCAAAACTAAAAAAAAAATGTCCCAATACCCGATCAAATCCCTCCTATGCAAATCCTGAATCACTCTAAATGGTTTTTGGTATAAAGAAAATGATAAGGGAGGCCAAAAAAATGACAAAAAGAGGCCAAAAAGTCTATAAATAGAAGCTGGCAGCTCATTATCACCATTGCTGATTTGGAAATTGACTCTGGAGCCAAAAGACCCCCTTCGATTAAAGTGGTGATTCCGGGAGATACAGTGGAAGAAACGAACTTCTGTCTGGACCAAGTAAGTACAAAATCCCTTATCTTGCAATTTATGTCTTTATTTATGTATTGGGTTTCATTTTTTAGGGGGGCGTCGACCTTTAAAAAGTTGGCCCTAGGTCCACACGGGTTGTCTCAGGACAAGCCACGTGTACATTCGGGCAGAGTAAACTCTGCACGCGTGTACACACGACTTTCACCATTACAACATGTGTGGTCCCCCTTATTGAATGAAAAAGACTTCAAAAACAAGGGTTAACCATCATGAACCTTTTTGTTTTGCAGGATGTATGTCCATTGGAGAGCAAGAGAGCATGAAGAGGTAAATGAGTTGGTTGGGGAAGACCCCAATGCCGTGGATACTTTGATGCAGTGTGGGTTACTCAATTTTTTTCTATGTCCTTTCATGCAGGCAAAACCTAGGCTATTGAATGCCTTGGTTGACTACTAGCATCCAGATGCAGAGGCATTCATGTTAGATGGGCAGTCACTGGTGCCTACAGTTGAGGAAATTTACTTTTTGACTGGCCTCTCTAGGAGAGGGGAACCAGTCAATTTCCAGACTTTTCCTGTGGTGTAGAATAACATAGCGGAATTGGTAGGTCTATACTATGCAGCTGATACGGACCACGTGAGCATGCAGGTGCCTATAAGAAAGATCACTAACCTATCGCTACAGGCGATAGTATTTCTTATTGGGTGAATTACTGGTTCTGCGGCTCTACATCAGGCATCCTGTGCACAGATGAACTATGAAGTCCAGTGCTTAAATGCACAAGTTTTTGATTGGATTACCACTTTTCTTGAGTTCATGAAGAGGCAATTGATAGATTTCTGTTTGTGGACACATAGGAACTTCGGGTTAGGAACCATTCTATGTTCATTCTTTTTTGAGAGAGTTCTGAGTTTTAGTCCTCGAGTAGTGGTACGAGGACACCAGGCCTCTCTTCCTACTGTGTGTATATGGGTAGTATTGCTGCCACAACAGGGTGGTGGAAGGACCAATGAGTCCTTTGATGATGACTTTTTTGCATGGCTGTCACGACAGATCCCGGTTATAGAGTACTACCGCTATGCCGGGATTGATTTTTCGAGAGACCCAGAGAACCAGTACCTCTTGGTGAGGCGTGAGGGGAGATGGGTAAGTCTTCACCTTTGTAGTTTTTTTGTTGTATATGGAATTTTTATGTTTTTTTGTTACATATATCATTTTTTGTTATGCCAGAATATTTGATGGATGTGTGTTTGATTGTGTGCATATGTGGGACCAGTGAAACCCGTTGACTATGCAAGGAACAAGCATCGTCCTCGACTAGGGGCCACACCTGCCATCGTAGGGGGACCAGTAGTAGCAGGAGATATTCTAGCTGGGGAGGATGAGAGGGTATTGAGACGGGTTGAGCGTAATTTTATTGCGCTCACTTGCATGGTCCCGTTGGCAGATATTGAGGACCTACCACCATCTATGCAACCTCATGTAGTGGGGGCACCACGGACGTGGGTCCGATTGTTTCGGTGCTTAGTCAATGCTGTGGACCAGTATAACAGGGCCCACAGACCCTCACTTTAGCTAGACATTTTGACGTGCCACAAGCACTACCTGTATATATTTTTTGAGGGCATAAGTCCTGTGACTCGTTATCGGTCCTATTTTTGAGGCGCTTGTGTCCATCTATGTACTCTAGTTACTTTATGATATTATATATATATTTTTGGTATTTTGTGTCTTATGGATCATGTGTGCAAAAAAAGTATTTACATGCTTATGTTAATGTTCTTTCATATGTGTGCAAGATTCCAATCTAAAGTTTGATTAGCTAGAGCATTTGTAACTCGGTTTAATCTCCTAGGAACATGAAAATATGTAATATAATCAAAGTTTCATTCTAAGAGACGTACCCTAAGGAATTGTCAGTGTAAAGTTGGATCATGAACTTGGTACACTCTGTTTAAATGAGACACAACCAGTTGAGAATTGATATAGACCCAAAGATGAGAGATACCCAATGACAAAGTGTCACGAAGCAACTCAATAACTGCGCTATACTCGGAAACATTATTTGTGGTGTCACCTAAGCATATACCTCCGGAAGATAATAACTGGCCTTGAGGTGTAAAGATTACCCAAGCTGCGGAGGCAAGCCTCCGAGTGTGCCAACTAGCACCGTCTGCATACCCAATGAACACCTCAGAATCACTTGACATCTGCTACAGTGACGAAAGATAGTATCAACGACACATCCATAATACTAAAAGAAACTAAAAAGTAATAGTACAAAGACTATATATATGTTACAAAAAGTTACCCTCAGTGACCTGCCTATGAATAATACTTCTTGAGGTAGAGCCCATTTCTAAGCTTCGCCAAAGAATTCCCTTCAAAATAAACCAGATGATAAGCACCCTTTTTTAAAACCTCATTTATGATGAAAGGTCCGAACCACATGGGTTTGAATTTTTCTTCCCCCAGGGGGTCCTTATCTTGGTCATAGACTAGGAAAAGGTCGCCTTCAGAGAAAATATGAGGATGAACAAACCTATCATACAGACACTTGACCTTATGTTTGTGAGCCTCGTTGGCCATGGCCACGTCACAACGCTGCTCATTAAGCTGCTCAAGGTATACTAACCATTCTTCAAGTGGAGAAGTGTCTGGCAATAATTTTACTGCCAACTTTAGAGATGGGATCTGACATTCGATGGGAAATACTGCCTCCAACCCGTAAATGAGTTGAAAACTTGAGAATCCGGTTGCAGTCTTAAAAGATGTTCGGTAAGCCCATAATCCCGAGTATAACATCAAATGCCAATTTGACTTGCCTGAGTTGATATTTTGCTGTAGAAAGGTCTTAAGAGTTTTGTTTATGGCTTCACCTGCCCATTTTCTTGGGGGTAGTAGGGTGATGAATGTTCTTGCCATAACCCAAGATTTGATGTTAACTTATTCATCATTTTGTTCTGAAAGTGACTTCCATGGTCAATGAAAATATCCCTCGGGATGCTGAACCTTGCTATTATCTGATTGAATAAAAAGAGAGATGCAGTCTCTCCATCATCTTTAAACGTTGGCATAGCTTCGACCCACTTTGTGAAGTAGTCTACAACTATGATGATATAGCAGTGCCCCCTTGTTGAAGGAGGGTTGCAAGTAGTGTAATCAATCCCCCACTTAGTGAAGGGACCAACTGTGATGACAGGAAACATGGGAGCAGGATGTGCCCTCATCTTTCGAGAGAATATTTGGCATGGATGGCACTTCTTAACCGATTTGATACAATCTTTGATAAGTGTCGGCTAGAAGTAACCCGATCGTAGAATATTTTGGGTTGTTGCCAACCCAGACAAATGACCGCCACAAGCTCTGGTATGGCAATTGTTAATCACAATAACGGCTTCCTCATGAGTGAGACATCGATGTAGGATGTAGTCTACACCTCTCTGATACAATGTATCTTCGATTATGAGATAATTCTTAGCCTGATAGCATATATGTCGACGCTCATCATGGGAAGGAGAGGTGGGGCACTTCAAAGTCTGGAGATAGATAAGTATATCTCCATAACAGGGATCCAAAGATGTTATCAAAAACATATCTCCCCAGATAGGCGATTCTTCAGGCACAATGTCACCTGACTCAACCAAAAGTTCCAAAATAAGTTCTACGAAGACCAATGACTTTTTAGAATTTTTTGAAATGAAGTCTAAGTCAAACTCCTGGAGGATGACTATCCATCTACTGATTTTTCCGCCTATTACCCATCGTGTTAACATGTATTGGAATGGATTCACGACAACAATGATGATGGTCTTGTGAAATAGAACATAATGATGGAGCTGTTGAACAACATGAACTGCTAGCAACACAAGTTTTTCGATGTGAGAATAAATGAGTTCTGGTCCTACGAGGCCTCAGCTCAGGTAATAGATCACATATTCTGAGAGCAAGTCATCTTCCTGAACTAAAACCATGCCAATGGTTGACTCCTGCAGCCAGATATAATAAGAAATCTTTGTTATAGTTCAGTGGCTGGAGCAGAGGGGCAGTTGTGAGGGCATGTTTCAATGCATCAAAATAACATTGAGATGCATCATCCCAGTAAAATGGAACATCTTTCTTCAGTAAGCGCATAAATCACTTGGTGATTTCAGCATAAGTGGCGATGAAGCGTCGTAAAAAGTTCACTTTGCCTTGTAGACTCTGAAGTTGAAGGATTGTGCATGGGGGGGGCAACTGAATTATTGCCTCAACCTTGAGAGGATTGACCATGATCCCTGTTGTTGACACTATGAAACCTAACGATCATCCTGACGTTACGCAACAGTTGCACTTGTTTGGATTCAGGCGAATCCGAAAGTAGCGACAACGTTTGAAGATAAGTCGGAGGTGTGTGGGATGATCTATTCTCTTGTGAGATCACAATGCTAAATCATCTAGATAGGACTCAACTATATGCTTGAGGTCATGGAAAGCAAAGGACATGGCCCATTGAAAGGTGGCTCCAACATTTTTGAGACCAAAAGGCATTTTATGATATGAAAATGTACCCCATGGGAAGATGAATGTCATTTTGTGTTGGTCTTCGGGTTTGATTTGGATTTGATTATATCCTGAAAAGTCATCCATGAAAGAAAAGACTTCGCAACCAGCACATTCATTAATGATCTGGTCGATGAAAGGTGTTGGGAAATTATCTTTGGGACATGCCTTGTTCAAATCATAGAAGTCAATACATACACAAATCGTGCCTTGTTTTTTATTGACCGGTATGGGGTTGGACACCCATTGGTTCAAATGGATCGGATAAATAAACCCAACTTTTAGCAATTTCTCAACCTCAACCTTAATGGCTGCTGCTTTCTTAGGATTAACTGGATGAAACTTCTACCGAACTGGCTTGGCATCAAGATATGTTGTAATTTCATGTTCAACTATTCTTGGATCGATGCTTGGGATTTCCTCATAAGACCAGGAAAAAACATCATGGAATTGTTTGAAAAGATCTGTGTAGATTTGAATCTCTTCGGAGGAGTAGTCCGCTCCGATGAAGACATTCTCCATGATGCCAGGGTTTCGAGAGATATTGATCGGCAAGGTTTTAGTGATAGTTTCCATATTACCCTCAACATAAACCTCGTGTGTAGCTAAGGGATTAATAGGACAAGACCGATCTCTCGTCATGGTCACAGTGAATTCTCTTGCTTCAATTCGGCTTAACTCTGGGAGGAAGTATGATCTATGATGAAGATCTTCCCAGGGTTTATCCAGACTAGTCATTTCTTCAATTGTTTCTTCATTAGAGGGAAATACCAAGTCCAATGAATTGGTGTGAGTGAGAGAACCATGAACCCAAACAGGCTCTAGAAGTGGATCTAACTCTTGTGTAGGAGTTGGATCAATGTGGGCTGAATTTTGTTGGACTAAAGAGTATGCTACTTCAGCTGCAGATAAGGGAATAGACATGCCCAGGTGTCTTGTCTCATCCATCGTGGCCGATGGGGAAGGAAGTGTCCACAGATCGTCGAAGTAAGTCATATGGAATGACGAAACTTGAAAAATCTCAACCTTATGGTGATTGGATATAAACTTGATATCGCCTTGATGGGGTGGGTAATCGAAGGTACCCATCAAATATGGGCACAAACCAACCCCTACGTTGACAACACTTGTTTGAGGATTATCAATCATCGAGACCATGGATGCCCCCAAAGTAGGGTTAGGTCTGGAGAAGGAAAATTGATCGATGGTCACTATCCGACCCTCGTGTGGAAACAACAAGACCTATAAAACTGTAGCAACCACAAATTGCATCGAATAAGTCCAACTCCTTCCTAACAAGAGGTTATAGTTGAGGGGAGCATTGACTACCTCCACCTCCACACACACGGTCTTCCCTCTTAACTGCACGGGGAAAGAAGGAATGATACCCTGTGGTCGGAACGAACGACCATCGAAAGCGGTGAGGAGAGTAGGTGACAAGGACAAAATGAGCTGGCCAATGACCTTCCAACATGCCAACGACATAACGCATGTCGAGGCACCCTCATCAACCACCGTGCAAAAGATATTACGAGTAAAAGTTTTCATGGGATAAGCCACTACTATCTGAAATGCTACATGGTAAGGTAGATGAGGTTTTAAGTTAGTTGTATCCAGCATGATTGTACCTGGATTACAAGTCTCGGTTGATCTTAAAGTGGTTAACAAGGCTTTCCTCTGAGAAGGGAAGCTTTGGAGGACCTCCAAAGCGGACATCGCACAAGGGGTTTGTGATAAATCTTCCACCACAGAGTAGTTCTGGGCAGCCCTTGCATTTGGGTTATGAGAATCTTTTTTAAAGGCACCTTTGGGAATGCATGTCATTGTTTCACCCAACATCTTCTCAATCTGTAGAGGAAGAGATGGGATTTTAGCTTCTTTATCCTTCTCAGAAGTTCTTGGTTTACTGTAGTCATGCGCTCTAGTCTATATAAAAGCATCACCCCTCACCATATATATTTTCGAGGATGCGGGGTTGTTCACGGGTGGAGAGGGGTCTTGGCTGCCCCCTTCTGTGCTTGCAGAGGCTTGGGTTAGATTTTTTCCATGTTGAAATAGATTAGTCAACACATCTTGTTATTGCTGCATCACAAACTTTTGGGCTTCTGCAAGATGAGGACATAGAGGGGTTGGGTTGTCTTCTGCGCACAATTTGCATGGATACCTCACCTTCCATTTTTCAGTGTTGTCCCCGCCATCATTATCAGTAAGTTTTTTATCCCCCTTACCCTTCTTTCATTTTTTTTTCTTTCCTTCAGGCTGCTGGGTGGCCTTTCAGTTAGTCGATTGCACTGTGTGTACCTTTGATGTTTTGGTAGGGGGAGCAACTAAAGTAGTAGTTTGGTTGGTCGTTGTGTGTTGTATAGATAACTGCTGCAACTGCTTCATCAATTTCTCAACAGGCTTTGTTTGTGCTGAACCAACAATAGCATCGACATGTGGTCCAACTCTCTGTCTAGTTTTATCTAGTATTGAGCATGGCGCATCTGGCAAGATGTTGTATAATAAACCAGACTGAGGATATATGAGCTCAAATTGTTGAGCTCTCATGATGGCATCTTCTTCCGAGAATACTCCCGACATTGCGACATCTTTGGATAACTGAGGGACCAAATATTTAAAGAACCACTCAAGCAGAAATGCTGGTGGGACTGGCACCTTAATTAGAGTCTTCTGGCATCTCCATTCTCAGATGTGATCAGAGATATGGTCCGCTGTCGTATGTTCGAAATTGGCTAGCAGCTCTGTGCCAACGTCGTATCTCATAGGTAACTGGAAATGGTTTAGGAAAGCCATTTCCAGCTCACAGAAGGAAGAGTATCTTGAGCGATCGAGCTCAATGTACCATTTTGCAGCACTCCCAATGAGAGTACATTGAAACAATCGCAACTGCACGAAGTCATCTTTCAATGAGTTAGATGAGCACCAAATATGGAAGGTAGTCACATGATCACCTAGATATTCGTTAGGCTTGGCTTCAAACTTTGGAATGTCCGAAGGCAACTTCGTCAGCATAGGAGGCCATCGCGGATCATGACAAATGGGGTCATTCAACAACCTTGTCAAATCTAGCAAGTGCAAATTCGCCAGGAAGGGTAGTTTGGGTTGTAGGTGATAACCTGGGAAAAAGGGGCCTGGAGTTTGACTGGCACCAGGTTGCCAGGAAAAGTTTGGTTGTTGGCCCAGATTCTGGTAGAAACCCTGGCCCTGGCCAGCATATGGATTTTGGATATGTGGAGACATCATGGACTGATTTCCCAAAAAGGACATAGATGTTTGGGCGTGCATTATATTCAAAGGACTCTGGGAAGGGTTGCCCCATGTTGGTCTCATGGGAATATGCATAGTAGTTTGTCTAGGGTTCCATTGATTGTGGAAAGAATTACCCCATATCAACATTCCAGATGAGGGAACAGATCCCTGCCAAGAATTCCAAGGCCCTGGTGCGGAAGAAGTTCCTATGTTTTCCCCCTGTGTAGGAATAGTACCCTGCACAGGAATAGATTTTCCAAAACTGGGATTTCCCCCAGTCAGGAAGGCGGATTATGAGAAGGCATTGTTACCAAACGTTCTGACCAAAGAAAATGGTGTCGAACCTACTAGCATTTTATGCGAAGGTGGTCCTTGACTCCCCGCTCCAAATAAACTATGGTATGTAGGTTGCCCGACGGATTGCTGATGCAAGCTGCCGAGTGAAGGGGATGAAGGAGGGATATGAACTCCTTCATAAGGGAAAGCATTAAAAGGAGCAAGAGTTCCCCCCATGTGACCTTGCAGAGGAGCTCCCTACCCCCAGAACTGAAGTCTGTAAAGTGAAGTAGGAAAGTACAAGACTTGTACCCGAACTAGGCATCCTGTATGAGAATAGAGGGCTTGTTGCACTTGATGTGAAAGGGGTTGTGGCCACCGCAAAAAATAGGATCGGACCACTGTGCGATGTAGAAGCGGTTGAGACCATGGTGGCTCGGATCGGTGACGATGGTTTAGGAGGTGAAAACTATCCTGTGGTGACAACCATAGTGGGAATTGAAGAATTCCCAGAGGGAGTAACAACATTTGTTTCCATTGCTGTGTGCAACACTGTTTGGTGCTCGTAAAATTGAATTGGTACGATGAAAGGTGCCAAGAAAGTAGTGGTTGGGGTTTCAACCAGGCCAAGATAATTCTCTTCAAGGTCCAAAATGGTCAATTCCTCTGGGTGTTGGTCGGGCACAATTTCTTGTAATCGGGTCGCTTCAAAAGACCCTTGTTGGTCTAGCTTTCTCCTTAATGGTGGCGGGGGTGGCTCCAGTGTAACCTATGGCAGGCCAAGAAGCCTTCGTGACTAGAGGAGCTCATGATCCTCCACTATGTGAGAATATCAAAGACACTCTAGGGTAGTCCAAACGTTCAAAAGTAACACACACTAAAAAGTCCCTAGTAGATAAGACAGGAAACACTAAATTAATTGGAAGAACAGTTACAACAACCAATACTAGAGAAACTTACTGGTGCAATTGCAACTCGAACATGGAAGCACCCTTTGGGTATACTCTTCAAAGTGTTGGGTATTTTTTATATTCTTTGCACGAGTAGTAGTGTATGAGCATTTGTGTCAGGTGCGCAGGGGGGCGGAGCCCCCCACACGGGGGTTCGGGGGTAGCGCCCCCGATTTTTTTTTTCGGGACGACATATTTCCACCGGGACGACATATTTCCGGGACGACATATTTCCAGAACGACATATTATCGGGACGACATATTTCCGGGACCACATGATATTAGGTGCTTTTTCGACACATGGTTTTTTGCCGATGGTTTTCTATTTCTCGTTAAGGAATTAGGGTTTTGGACTAATCCAGGTCATTGGGATAGGGTTTTGGATTCCGCTGGCTCCTATATGTATATTGTATTGTAAACAATGTAACACAATGTATGAATATAATATATGCTGGTTTTCCCAGTTTGGGTTTCCAGGTGAAAAATCTCTGTGTAATGTATGTATTTGCCATTGT
>SNQJ01S0200795.1:0-16932 GCA_010110895.2 Picea sitchensis | reverse complement strand
CCTTGTTTTAATAGTAACTATTTAACTTGTAAACTTGATATTTAATGTACACACAAAATATTCACCCACAAATAATAATTTTGATTATGTCAAAGTAGAGCTTAAATTACCTTTGAACTCCACTTAGTGTACCCCTTTATATAAGTGACTTTACATTAGTCTTTTATAAGAAATAATATAAAATAATATAATTTATTTTTATAATATTATAACTATTGTATAATATATGATATTATAGATATATAGTTATATAATAATTTATTTATTTTTGTATTCCTTCATCTGGGATAACTTGTTAAATTTGACATTTAAAATTATTCGTGATGCATGTACCCTCAAATACACTTGCATGGATTTTGATGATCAATGGCTTGCATGTGATCTTGAGATCGACCGTTGTTGTGGGATATTCTTATGCTTCTACATGGGGTCTAGATGCCAATGAATAGACATTTTTTTTAACTTAAAGAACCTTTTTTTTTATTTGTCTGATTAATTAGAGAAGTTTAAGATAACAACTAATGATAGTTGTTATCTTTGTTGGTTGACAATTGAGTTAGATAGGTTTTGTCACCTTCAGAAGAAACTAAAGGGGGGAGGGGGTTGAGACCATTGCGAATAATGAACAAAACCTTCCAAAATGGTCACAATGGTCAATGAGATGCAACATCACTATTAATTATTTTTTCCGCATTGTCCATCATAGTCGATGTTATCATGGGATTTGTACTTGTGCAAATCCCTCCACAATATCCCCAAATCTTGTGTAACTATGGAAGAATCTACCACTATCACCTAAGTAGATACTTCCCTCATTTTAGTGATAGAAGAGGTGCACCACAAGGGAGGCTTCCATGGTGACCTCAAGGGATAAAATAGAAATATTAGTCAAGCCTATTTCCCCCTATCTTGGTCACTTATTAGTTAGGTATAGACCTAAGAAGGGATTGATGGGTGTTCTATATGCAATAAATCCCTCAATTAAGTTGTCAACCCGGGGTAAGTAAACTTAGAGTTGTAGCACTATATGTGCCAAGGCAGAAAAGCTAGAGGAAGTATGATCTAACTAAGGAGATGGTCTAACTAAGGGTTAATCTACTTAATAAAAGACTATTAGTTAGCAAACTGTATTAAAGAACTTGAACTATTTACCCTAAGCAACTTTTAGACAATGTATCGATGGATTATTTCTAAAGAAGCATATCAAAACCCTACTTTGAATTAGTTAACCTATTTAATCTAATGAGAAAAAGAAAGTAATATATTAAAACTATTCAATCTAAGGAGAAGCAGCAACAACAAGTTAATCTATTCAATCTAATGAGCATCAACAAGTAAACAAGTAAGCAATCAAACAACTAACCTATTGAAACTTATTCGACAAGTAAACTAATCAAAAATACTCAACAAGTAAACTCTATTCTTAAGATAAACCTCATAATCATTTCTAATCTACAAATGGAAATCTTAACCTACTTAATCAAAAGCATCATGACAGTATTCAGAGATTAATCAAAAACTACTCTTAATCTACAATAATAAGAAACTTCAAATATGGTGATTATGTCTTTGGTGCCTGAAAACATCACGATGGAATATAACAATTAGTGATAGCTCAAGAGGAATAAATTCATTATTAACTTCTATGGAGAAATGAAAAGTATGAATCAAGCAATCTAACGCAAGCTTAGCCATCATAGAAGAAATATTAACTATCCTGAAAATCCATGTGATCAATCAATTTCAGATTTCAATCATCAATGATAATAAAACACTATTCTACTTAATTCAAATGCACTCTTATGATACCTTAAGTAAATCCACAATATTTAAAACTCGTAACTAAAAGCTTAATTCAAACTCAAACTTCTAATTAAAATTGCAATTCAAATCTAGAACGGAAATTTCATAAATTAAACTAAGATAATCCTATTATTAAAGACTCAGATTTCAAACCAAAATGCTTATAAAAACATAATTCAAATTCTACTTCTATCTTATCATACTACAATAAGATTGATAAGCAAAATAGATTTAGGAAAGCATGATTAAAAATGAGAATTAAATTAACAAAACTTGCATTTATTAATCCATCGAAACTTGTAAAAGAAACTTTGTACTCTGTGTTAAACTAGTACTATGTTCTAACTACTCTATTTTAACCTACAGAAATTCAATTTAGCATTTAACACACAAAAAAGGTTAGTAGCTTGCAATCCATTCACTAATAAATAAAAGACACAACATAATAGATAGATATCCCCTACAAGCAACCTGCAAAAGGGAATTTAAACAATTAAATGATGAACAACAAACACACAGCATTTAAAGTGACAAAAAATATATAACAAGAAATGAAGTAAATGATAATTACACGACTGAAATATGAAAACTATCTATCTAAGTATTCACCCATACCACTGGTGGGGCCCCCAGCAGGTCATGGCTACTCCTCAACAGCAAAGCGCAAGCTTAATCAACACGATTCTGGCATTAAATTAAAAAACGCAATCTTAACACAAGTTTGCAGAAATGTCAGAGTTACACATCAAAATGGATTCTAAAAATTCTTAACTTCTTGTCTGGCCACTCCTGGTGGTATTTATAATGATTACAATTCGAGAGGTCAACCACTGGAAGGGTCGACCTCCTCTAAAAATGGTAAATCCCATTAAATGCGTGCTAACATCCTTTAGCTTCTAGAAACTGAACGAGTCACTCAACGATTAGCATAACTACTTAATCCAAGATGTCAAGAGCTCAGTAGTTGGAGGCCATGAGGGTGAACAAAACCCATGTCGCTGATTTGCCCAGCATAGGCCGCCAATATAAAAATCTCCAACTCACCCACGCTCCAATTATTGGATGCAGTGGCAGACGCAGTCCCGGATGAAGTACCAGATCGGATGTTGGATCAAGTGTCGAACGAGCTACCGGATGGAAAATTGCATTGTGAATTCGCCCTGTGACACACAAATCGCACATTAGATTCTTTTAAACATTAAATCAAATCACATTTAACTCAAAACCATTGAAAAACACCAATTGCACATACTTGTTGTAGATCCACAATGAATTGATACAAAATCCTTTGAAAACATCTTCAAAATGGTTATTAATACATATAATACTAGTACAAAAAGGATTCAATCATCATCATAAAACAACCAAATCACGAGCCCAACATTACCCCCACACCTAAGATTTTGCAGGTCCCAATGCAAACAAAAATGAATTGCCCAATATGACTAGACTTGTTGAGTAGGGAATGGATTAGCTTTAGAAGCTTCTTTCCCTGAAGACTTTGTCTTGGACCTCTTGCAGTCTTTCAATTGTGCATGGAGGCTATGATTGTCATTGTTCATTTGATCAACCAATCTTTGGAGGGAATTCACCTTTGCTTGTAATATTGGATTATCATGGTGGAGATGCCTATCCATGGTCTTCCTCTCTTCCAACTGTTGCAGCAGCTAAACATTTTCATGTTGTAATTTTTCAATGGTTGGAGTATGATCAGATATCTCAGAGGAGGGATTGGATCCTTGAAGGATGTAGAGATCCTATCAGTTTTGGGATCTAGTGTAGGCATTTGTGAGGTAGGAGTGATAGGGGGTTTATGAGGGGAAATGGGTTCAGATTTGTTTCTCTATCAGGCTCCAATTCTTCTGCAGAGACTTCCCTAAGTCTTTTATGGGGGATTTCGAGATTGTAAGATACTTGGATGGGATCTGAAGTGCCTGGATGTTTTACATTAGATTTCCCACTTGCATTCCGGGTACTTTTTCGAAAAGATCCTCCTTTGAATCGATTGGCTCCTCTCCTATTTGTGGGGACTACAAGGAAATCTTGTTGAATTGCCTCTTGTAACTTTTTGGGTGCAGGATCAATAGATGTTGAGGGAATTGGAGAGTGATCAATAGGATTTTTAGTCTTCTTGCTCGATGAGGTTGCAGGGGTATCAACAAGTTTCTTGGTATTTTGTTCCAGTAGAGGGATAGCTTGAGTAGGAGGGTTTGGAGTCTTTGGAGAATGGGGTTTGGATGGACTAACAGTCCCTAGACCAATTTTCTTCTTATTGGTCTTGATTGTGAGATGGGGGTTTGAAAATTGATAAATGAACTCATCCCATGTCTTCCCCTATTTTTCCAACTCAGCTATGACAAGTAATTTGATGAGGTCGTGGTGGAATAGGTTGTTATGAGGAATGGCCACATTATTTCGTACTTGGAAGACATCTTCTCAAGACTTTTCAAGAAGTAAAAAGGAAAATCCAATGGCTTGTTAAACTGGATATCAGCTAACAGTCGAAAATGGCAAGCTTTAAAAATAGAGTATCTACCTTCACAAGTGATAATTCTAGTGATGACAATAGGGGGTTAATTATCTCATTCTAAAACTCAAGCTTGAAAACCCTATTGTAGCTTGACCGTGGAAACTGGTGGTGTTTGAACCAGTGATCTCCAACTCTTGGAAGCTTTGCGGCTGAGGCAATTGACTCTTTAGAGATCCCACGCGTGCCATCCTTCCATAGAATCCGAGGGAGAATTGCAAATAAACGTCGTCATCGTGGTCCTACAGATGGGCCAAGAATGGTCCCCACTCTACGCAAAGGAAGACCTCCCTACACTGTGCAAACTCGAGGATAGCAAAGAGGTCGGCATAGGAGGACTGCTCATATCGTTTGGGCATGGTGACAGTGTGGAGGAGAGTAGAGGAGTGGAATGGGATAGAGGATGAGTGCAATTGGGCAGAGGATGAGCACAATGCATGAATAAAATAACAATTTGGAGCTAACCCTCCAATTTTGAATGCGCTCAAGGTGGAAACAGTTGAATTCGTTGATGAATTCATCACACATGAGTTTTCATGTGTGAGCATGACTGCGCCGATTTCGAATTCGAAGAGTATCTTTTGGAGGCAATCATAATGATGAGAGAATTAGATCAATGTCCAAGTCTTCGACTTGGACATTTGATCATAAAAATGTATTTAAGGATTGTATCATTTAACTATCAAATTCCATTTAACTACCTCATCATACAACTAAACAGCGAAATTAATTCAAAACGATACCTGGTTACATGAAATCGTGGTCATTTACTGTGTGTGCACCTCATTTGATCCTTCATATGGCGTGTCATCCATTTGTCCATATGGAACCCCATATGGTCTTTCAAATGGCACTCCATACGGCACTCCATATGGTACTCATGTGCAAAATGAAATTTGTTCATCCTATAATGGATGTTTTATCCATAGCACTTGGTCTTAAACACTTTTGACAGTCATAGTGAACAGGAGCAGAGACAGGATAAGAGTGTTTCATTATTACTTGTTTTTCCATCGTGCTCACACGTCATAACAATCTGTTCCTCTATCTCTCATATTATAAGGCATGTAATCACAAATTTGTAATGAACATTTTGTAAAGAAAAACCAGTTAAGTGGTCTGTCGAAGAAATATACATCAGGTTTATAACACATAGTGAGCATTTCAATAAAAAATAATTGTTGATATAATAGCCCATATCATGAAAATATACAGAAATGTTTACAAAGATTCTACTTCTTCTTCTCATGGATTATAGATAGGCAGTATTGTCATTTGTCAGCTCATGAAAACCCTCCCCCACTCCTAAGTATTGTGACACCTCACAATCAAAAATATAGGGAATGAGTCCATTCTCCCAATAGCCGAAGATTTACATCGTGTTAAGTGTAGAGATAAATTTCACATATCAATTTGACGAGACAGTTAGAATATGGCCCCACCTATAGGATAGAATATCCTACATATAGTTAAGAAGAGGTAGGAGAGAGAGTTTCAAGATAGTCTCAAAGTTAGTTCCCAATGGAAGATTTATGGAGTTCGTTAACCTTAGCTTAACCATACATACTTCATGTCAGGTTTGTCTACAAGTAATGCAATACATCAGGGCAAGTTTAATATTTAGGAATTTCTTTTTTTTTTGTCAGATTATCATCCTTGCTAGGTAGAATGCCCCGCTGCCAGCAAGCCTGTTCAGTACCTCAGTGGGTTTACCTAGTCATACCATAGGCTGGTACCCGCTGCCAGCAGACCTGTTCAGTATCTCGATGGGTTATCCTCTTACACCCTCAAAGACTGGCCCTCCATCTTTTAAGATTTTAATATAATATTTCTTTGTGCAAGAAGATGGGGGGACAGCTCTGAAAAAAATTTCTTTTTTCTTTTTTCTTTTTTAGATTGGGATGGTATTTATGTTAGAGGATGACTTTCCTTTATGTATTCCTTATAGATTGTCCTAATGTAAGGGGTACTTAAGAGGGCATAGCCTATCTAAATATATGATATAATCAAGCATTTTTAGTGTGTAGTGGATGGTGCCATTGGGAAAGAACAGAAAGGTATCTTTAGGCTCAACTCACTTTCTTCTTTTTTAATTTATTGTGATATTTCCATAGCTAACTGCTAATCATACCTCCTTGTTACGCTTTAATAAAGATACTTTACTCACTTACTCAGGGTTCTTGGGAAAACTGTACGAGTAACCTCTAACTTTGATGGTTAAGATATCACTTCCTTATATCTAGTGGTGAAGGTTTAAGAGCAGCTGCTATTAAAGATGCCTTGAGAAAAAAATAAGATGGAAATCTTTGCAAAAATGTGGTTAATTACAGCAAATCATTATTCAATTGATGCTTAGCAGAAAACAAGGTTCAAATATAGAAATATTTTGAAGGAAAATACTTCATTTATATTTCCTTGAAACTGTCTACTCTTGGTGAAATAAATACCTACAAAAATTTCTAGAATTATCTATCAAAAAACCTTAAAATTATTTACATATGTACAGTCGAAAATTCAGAAAAAACATTCAAGAACAAGGGAGGACTTCCCCATATACTAAGGCTAATTCCTTGTCATTTGACATGACCTATAGAAAATCTTCTTTGGAAATGGGTCTGTGATAAAGTTTGAGTTGGTGTCCATTTACTACAAAGGAGACGTGTCCATCGTCAATTGTTTTGATTTTCGCAGCCCCGTTGTCATACACAGTGACTACCTCGTAAGGACCCAACCACCGAGTGGTGAGTTTTCCTTTGAAGGTTTTAAATCGAGAGTCAAACAACAAAGCCCAATCACCAGGTTGGAAGTGTTTCTTCTTAATAAACTTATCATGCCACTTGATCCTCTGGTTTTGGACTAATATTGTTTGTTGGATAGCATCTTGCCTAATCTCATCCAACTCATTTAATTGTAGGGCTCATTGTTTTTGAGCCTCATCTAAGTTTAATCACAAATCTGCGGCAATACGGAAGGTCCTTACTTGGAATTCTATTGGTAGATGTATTTGTTTCCCATACACTAGCTCATAAGGGGTATGCCCAGTGGTGTTTCTCCAGGTGGTCCGATATTCCCACAAAGCCTCTGGAAGCCTATCAACCCAATCCTGATGATGCAATTGAACAGTCTTGGTTAAGATAGCTTCCAGAACTTTTTTTGTGGACTCTACCTGACCATTATCTTGTGGGTGGTATGGAGAATACTTGCAATACCTAATCCCATATTTCTCCATTAGTTCTCTCATCAGCTTGGAAGTGAATTGAGTGCCTTGGTCTGTAACAATTTCATGAGGAACACCAAAGTGGGTGAATATGTCTTCATAAATGAATTCAACAACGAATTTTTTTGTAGCCCTGAATAGGGCTTTTTCTTATACCCACTTGGTGACATAATCTGTACAAACCAAAATATAATTTTTCTTACAGGACCCATTTCTTGAAAGGTTCTATCATAACTTGGGCATGCAAGGGCATTTTTTCAGCTGACATGGGTCTTCCTATCCTTTGACAGCTATCGCAACTCCTCACATACTTGGCAGCATCCTTGAAAATGCTAGGCCAATAGCAACCTGAGTGTAACACCTTATATGTTGTATGTTTGTCATAAAAATGGCCACCACATGGTCCATCATGACAACTTCATAGGATTTCTGGTATCTCATCTTCTCGGACACATCTACGAATAATCAAGTCTGGACCAGTACGAAAAAGGCCATGGCCAACCCAAGAGTAATTGGCACTTTGCGTAATAATTCTACGTTTTTCATAAGGTGACAAATGAGATGGTAACTTCCTAGTAGCCAAATAGTTTGCCATATCTGCAAACCATGGGGTATTTACAGAAAGGGAAAAAAAGTGCTCATCTGGGAAACTATCATCTATAGGAATATGATCATCCTCATTTTTTATGCATGAAAGAAAATCAGCTACCAAATTCTCCTTTCCAGGTCGGTCAAGAACGGTGATATTAAACTCTTGCAATAGCAGGAGCCACATAGTCACTCAACCATTAGTTATGGGTTTATTCATGAGAAATCTAATGGTAGAGTGATATGTATGTACAAATACTTCGTAACTTATGATGTAGTGGAGAAAATTATTGATAGCATGAACTACTGCCAAGAACTCCTTTTCAGTGACTGTATAGTTTAACTCGGCAAGGGACAAGTTCTTGCTCACAAAATAAATGGCATAGGACTGTTGGTCTTCTTTCTTCCCTAATACTCCTCCTATTTCAATGTCGGAGGCATCAGTGAATATGTGAAATGGGAGAGCCCAATTGGGCCCCCTAAGAACTGGTGCCACAGACAACTTATCTTTCAGGGTTTCAAAGGAAATTTGACACTACTCAGTCCAAAGAAAATCAACATACTTTATCAACAATCCAAACATGGGTGCAGCAATCTTTGTGAAATTTTCAATAAACCATCGATAGTATTCGGCATGTCCAAGAAATCTTCTCAGATCCTTTTGAGTCTTGGGAGGTGGAAGTCTAACGATGACCTCAATCTTAGAAGGATCAACTGTAATCCCTTCAAATAAAACGTGATGTCCTAGAACCACTCCTTCAGTCAACAACATTTTACATTTTTCATGACTTAAAGACATGTTCATTTCTTGGCATCTGATAAGGACTTTTTCTAAGTTATATAAGACTTCCTGGTAAGTATTACCATATACTATGAAGTCATCCATGTATACCTCCACACAATCATGAATAATATCAACAAATATCCTTAGTACTGCTCGTTGAAATGTGGCAAGAGCATTACACAATCCAAATGGTAAGACCCTATAGGCATAGGTGCCCCAAGGAAAAGTGAAGGTAGTCTTTTCCTGGTCCTCGGGTGCTATGAGAATTTGATTGTACCTGCTATATCCATCTAAAAAGGAGAAATATTTCTTTCCTGACAGGGTATCCAAGACTTGATCAATGAAAGGAAGAGGAAAATAATCCTTCAGAGTGGCCTTGTTAAGTTCCCAGAAATAGACACAAATTCTCCATTTCTCAGTTACTTTCTTTGGAACCACTACAAGCGGGGATACCCATTTACTGTCAGAGATGAGATAAATAAATCCAACATTTAATAAATTTTGGATCTCCTCTTTTATTATATCCTTGATTATTGGGTTCATCCTTCTCTGGGGTTTCCTAAAAGGTGTTACTTCCCCCTGGGTATATATGTGATGAATGCATGTGTCAAGGTGTATACCCTTCATGTCAATGTATTACTAGGAGAATTCCCCTGATTGTTCTTTAAGGACACTTACTAACTGCTTTTGTTGGTCTACATCTAGCCCAGAATTTATATGTAGAAATTTCCCTGGGATAATCTCGTAGGGCATGGTGTAAGATGTGGAAGACTCGTCTATCTCTAATATAAAAGATGTCAAATACAAAATCGATGGGTCCAACTGTTCCTGAAATTATTCCCCAAACATGTACTCAAATTGGGGAAAAGATTGTGGAAAATCAACACACGTGATAGCAGAAATAAACTGAAATAAACTGGTTTAGCACATTTTCCATTGTGTGCTCCTGAAGTGCCCAGGAATGATCACTTGGAAACACGGGCTCTTCCCAATCCTCATTTTCGTATGGACATTCAAGCCACCATAGATTCTCCATGATAGGTTGAGCTGGTGGATATATGGTGAGCTTCTGGACAGAGAGTCCATTTGAGATGGTCATTTCTCCCTCTCTACAGCCAATAAATGCATTGGTTGTGGCTAACCAAGGTCTTCCCAAAATAACAGGATGACCTTTGGTAGGATCCTTTGAGTGAATGACCAAAAAGTCTACTGGGTACTCCCATGAGGCTAAAGTAACTATGATGTCATCCAAAATTCCTTCAGGTATAACCCTTGTCTTATCTGTTAATTCCATAATAGTTGGGGTAGGTCTAAGAAGAGGTTTTAACTGTAATTCTTCCAAGGTAGTAACGGTCATAACATTGATGGTTGCCCCTAGGTCTATGAGTGTGTTTCCAATGGAAACCTCAATAATGGTTATGGTCACTACAGGGTTTCTTGGGTTCCCAAATTTTGTGACCTTAGGCTGCTCTGATATGTACTCGGAAAGTTCTCCTATCAAATGTATTGTTAGAGGATCCTTCTGCTTCCTTCCTGGCTTCTTAATACACAACTCTTTGACCACCTTACTGTATATTGGAATATCCTTAATGTCTTGTAGCAAGGGAATTTTCACACAAATATTCGTCAATTCATTCAATATGTCAAATTCCAGTCGGGTGGTAGGTTTCTCGATTACTAATCTTTCTAGATAAGGAAGGGCCTTCGTAATTTGTGAAGGTTCATTTTGGGGAAGCTTGGGTTCTTGGTCCTTAGGAATAATAACATCTTCCCACTTACTATCATCTGTGGGTTTTTTGGGGGTTTCATCTTCTTCTTCTTCCTGGATGACTACTAAAGGCCTCTACTTGTCCAGAAATTTTCCTGATCTTAGTTGAATCTCCTGCAATGGAACAAGAGAAATAACATATGCCGGGAAGGCCTGCATCTCAACATTGTGAAGAGGTTGAGTGGGATTGGGAATTGGTTGTGTCGGTAACAATGTCGGTCTTGGGGAGCTTGCATTCTGATATTTTTGCGGTTGTTGTGGAATAGGAGGTAAAGGTGGTGGAACAAAACCTGGAAGAAGTTGTGGGATGTTAGGTAGAAACTGAGGGTAAGGATGTTTGGGCATAGGGACAGGTGGAGCTTGAGGGTTTCCTTGGTTATGCCCTCCTCTCCATCCTTGAAGCCAAGGATGGTGATACTGTGTAGACCAGTTTTTCCAACTCGGTGAGTTCCACTATTGTGGTTGTTGATAATAGGGTGGAACTTGAGGTTGTAGATCCGGGTATGTAGGTTGATTCCTAGGCTGCCATGGCCTCCTAGGTGCATAAGAGGACTCGCCATGATCCCCACTTCTATAGATGGATAACAAACCAGGCAATGATGGACATTTTTCAATTGAGTGTTCCTCCGTGCAAAAGCCACAAACTGAACTGTTATCTAATGGACATTCCCTTGAGGAATGCTTCCTCCTACATCTTGGAAAAAATATGCTCATTGCTGCATTTTCCTCCTCCTGATTCTTTTTAATCTTTAGGGTGTCCAACTGGGAACCTATTATTCTTAAGATATATGTTTTTAAGTTCTCTAAAAGGTTCCCTACCTCTACTCTTGTGATACCACCTGAACTAACTAGTTTTAAGTTTCTACTATAAGGAACCTGAACATTCTTCCCTGTTTTAGCTCTACTCCTCGAGTATTTCTTACACATTTCAAAAATTTCGGAAAATGGTTTATGGGAGATGTCACCTAACTCCATCAGGTTAAGTATCTCTAGGTATTCCTCTGAAATACCCTTAAGGAAAAGAGCCCTAACTGCATCATCTGGAAGGTTATGGTAATTTGATTTCTGAGAGATATAAGCAAACCGTTCCATATAATCCTCGAGATTCGCATCCTATAACTGTTGTATTTTGAAAATATCATTATGAGAATCCTTGGATTTGCCATAATATTGGTATTTCTTAAGAAATATATCTTTCATGGCTTCCCAATACCTAATTCTAGACTCTCCCAACCCCATGAACCATCCTAGTGCAGAGTCCTTGAAGGTGGCAGGAAAGAGTTTTAGTTTATGGGCATCTTGTAAGTAGTTGTAGCTCCTACACAAGATGTCGAACTCAAATAGGAAGGTATCTGGGTCTTCACTGCTTTTACCGTAAAAGGTGGGCAATGCTGAGAGGGGAGTATTTTTCATATTGACATTATGTGTAGTGTCCAAAATTGGAAACCCGAAGGTGGTTTCGGTTTGGTTTCCAGCTTCTTCTCCCTCCTCGTGTCTTACATTGTTGTGATCCTCCTGATCATCCATATTGGTTTGGTTTCCAAAAAGAGAGTACCTAAATGGTTTTATCCTTGAAGATAACAAAGTATCCCAAGGTTCTTTTCTAAGAAAGGTATCCCTCTGATGGGAAGGTCTTCCTCCTGCTTGGATGTTTGGGACTCTACTCAAGTCGGTTGAGACTATTGGTGCCAAATTTTTTGTGTCAATTTGAGAAACAATTATATTGGATGAACTACCAAAAAAATTATTCACCTGTTCAGGGTCTATGATGTCTACAAAGTTAGGGTCTCCTGATGGTGGTAAAAAAACAAAGGTTGTGTTGGTTGGTTCTATGGAAGGCTCGAGCAGTTTTGCCTCTTGTCCCACTATTATTGATGATTCAATTTTTTGTTCTATAGTGCTCCATGTTTTAGTCCCTTCAGAGACCGCTTTAGCTCTTTGGGTTGAGCTAGCTCCCGCCTTTCGGTATCATCCTGCAGAGTTTATGAGTGGAATTTTCCTTCCCCTAAAAAGGTCAAAAGGAACCTTGGTCAAAAATTTTGATTTGGTTTTAATGTATTTACCCTTTAGGTCCCTAGGTCTGTTCATGAAAGAAAACAAAAATATATATATATATATATCATTGGGTTTGGGGGAACCTGCTATAACAAATGCGCAGGTTCTTACCTCTCGTCTTAAAGTTACCCCGCCACCAAACTAATGCTAAGGTTCAGAAATGATCTATCTCCTAATTATTTTCTACCTTAAGACAACTCCTTGGCAACAATGCCAAAAATGATGAGTGTTCTATATGCACTAAATCCCTCAATTAAATTGTCAACCCGGAGTAAGTAAACTTAGAGTTGTAGCACTATATGTGCCAAGGCAGAAAAGCTAGAGGAAGTATGATCTAACTAAGGAGATGGTCTAACTAAGGGTTAATCTACTTAAGTAAAGACTATTAGTTAGCAAAACCTATTAAAGAACTTGAACTATTTACCCTAAGCAACTTTTAGACAATGGATCAATGGATGATTTCTAAAGAAGCATATCAAAACCCTACTTTGAATCAGTTAACATATTTAATCTAATGAGAAAAAGAAATTAATCTATTCAATCCATTCAATCTAATGAGAAATAGCAACAACAAGTTAATTTATTCAATCTATTCAATCTAATGAGCATCAGCAAGTAAACAAGTAAGCAATCAAACAACTAACCTATTGAAACGTATTCAACAAGTAAACTAATCAAAACTACTCAGCAAGTAAAATCTATTCTTAAGACAAAGCTCATAATCATTTCTAATCTACAAAGGGAAATCTTAACCTACTTAATCAAAAGCTTCATGACAGTATTCAGAGATTAATCAAAAACTACTCTTAATCAACAATAACAAGAAACTTCAAATATGATGATTATATCTTCGGTGCCTGATAACATCACGATGGCATATAATGATTAGTGATAGCTCAAGAGGAATGAATTCAATATTAAATTCTATGGAGAAATAAAAAGTATGAATCAAGCAATCTAACGAGATCTTAGCCATCATAGAAGAAACATTAACTATCCTGAAAATCCATGTGATCAATCAATTTCATATATCAATCATCAATGATAAGAAAACACTATTCTACTTAATTCAAATGCACTCTTATGCTACCTTAAGTAAATCCACAAGATTAAAAAATCGTAACTAAAATCTTAATTCAAACTCAAACTTCTAATTAAAATTGCAATTCAAATCTAGAACGGAAATTTCATAAATTAAACCAAGATAATCTTATTATTAAAGACTCAGATTTCAAACCAAAATGCTTATAAAAACATAATTCAAATTCTACTTCTATCTTAGCATACTACAACAAAATTTATAAGAAAAATAGATTCAGGAAAGCATGACTAAAACTGAAAATTAAACTAATAAAACTTGCATTTATTAATCCATCGAAACTTGTAAAAGAAACTTTGTACTCTGTGTTAAGCTAGTACTTTGTTATAACTACTCTGTTTTAACCTGCAGAAATTCAATTTAACATTTAACACACAAACGAGATTAGTAGCTTGCAAGCCATTCACTAATAAATAAAATACACAGCATAATAAATAGCTATCTCCTACAAGCAACCTGCAAAAGGGAATTTAAACAATTAAATGATGAACAACAAACACACAGCATTTAAAATGGCAAAACACATATAACAGGAAATGAAGTAAATGATAATTACATGACTAAAATATGAAAAATATTTATCTAAGTATTCACCCAGACCACTGGTGGGCCCCTCAGCAGGTCGTGTCTACTCCTCAACAGCAAAGCGCAAGCTTAATCAGCATGGTTCTGGCTTTAAATTAAAAAACGCAGTCTTAACACAAGTTTGCATAAATGTCTAACTTACACAGCAAAATGGATTCTAACAATTCTTAACTTCTTGTCTGGCCACTCCTGGTGGTATTTATAATGATTACAATTCGAGAGGTCGACCACTGGAAGGGTCGACCTCATCTAAAAATGGTAAATCCCATTAAATGCGTGCTAACATCCTTTAGCTTCTAGAAGTTGAACGAGCCACTCAACGATTAGCATAACTGCTTAATCTGAGATGTCAATAGCTCCGTAGCTGGAGGCCACGAGGGTGAACAAAACCCATGTCGTTGATTCGCCCAGCACAAACCACCAATATAACAACCACCAACTCGCCCACATTCCAAGTGTTGGATGCAGTGTTGGACGCATTGTCAGATAAAGTACCGGATCAGGTGTTGGATGAAGTGTCGAACGAGTTACCGGATGGGAAATTGCATTGAAAATTTGCCCTGTGACACACAGATCGTGCATTAGATTCTTTTAAACATTAAATCAAATCGAATTTAACTCAAAACCATTGCAAAACATCAATTGCACATACTTGTTGTAGATCCATGATGAATTGATACAAAATCCTTTGAAAACATCTTCAAAATTGTTATTAATACATATAATACCGGTACAGAAAGGATTCAATCATCATCATAAAACAACCAAATAACTAGCCCAACAGGGATAAAGGATAATGAGATAATTGTTGTGCATGTACAAAATAATAAACAACTTGCAACATAATATAGGCAATTACCAAGTTATGGCATACATTAACAACCTCTTGGGCATGGTCTAGACAATGAGTAAATGTTATGACTGTTGCAAATTATAGCAACAAACATGTCTCATAGAAGCAATTAGAACTTTGCAAGAACAGCTAAATAAAGTGCTAAAAAATGCATCAATTCACAATGAAAAGTAAGCATTCAACAAGTAGATTATTATCCAATTGCTAGAAGTCGTTTCTAAACAAGTTAAGCCACTTGTAAATAAGTGTATGTAGCAATTTAATGTAGTTCTTATTTGTTGCAGAAAAATTTTATTACAGCGGCAACAAATATTGACATTTTGCTAAAGTTAGGGTTAGCAATGTTAGTTAAATGTACGAGAGAGAGAGAGAGAGAGAGAGTATTGATTTTAACAACTACTTTAACCGCAATAACACCTCTAGACTAGTGTTGTTGTCCTATAGGACTTATGGAGTCTCAAATGCATTAGCTTGAAGATCGAACTAGATAAAACAAGAAGGATAAAGTCTAAACCCTAAAGTGAAAACACACTTGGGCCCTAGGTGTCGTTTTTCCCTTCTTCTAGTTTCACTTAGGTCAAGAATCAACATCTAGGGTTAAAACCCTAAAGTGCAAGCACTTTTGGGCCTTAGGCTTTTAACCCTAGCAAAGATGCTTCACAAACTTGGACAATAAAGAATTTGTGAGGAAGAGAAACACTTATGTCTTCTTCTTAAGTTTTCAACAAAAAAAGGATACTTGCAACAAGATAACAATTTAACCTTTAGCATTTACAAGAAACATAGAATTTGCAGAAAAATACTTCTTCCAAGTAGCTTGAACACCAAATCCCTAATTGTATAAATGTATCATCCAAAAGAGCAATACATCCACAAAGAAGCTCCTCCAAGCCTAGCGCATGAGAGAGAAAGATCCAAAGAGACTAAAAGGGTGAAAATTGCAGAGTGTTAACCCACTAATGAGTGAGTGAAGTGATGATCCAAATGAATGTTAGCACTAGCCTCTTTATATGAGGAAAAACCTAGTTATTTTTCCACAAATAAATTAAAATAACAATAATAAGTGGGGTCGACCCCTCAAGTAACCTCTACAAATGCTAAAAATGAAAAATTTCCATCATGAATGCCACAAAGGTGGTGACGTTAAGCCTCCCAAGGCTAGAGGAGAGCCTCCCAAGGCCACATAGCATCATCTCAAGGCAAAGAGATGGAAAAGGACACCTCTCCTCATCCATGGTCATGCTCAATCATCTGGGGTACCCCAGGTGACATCAAACCCCACCATCATGAAACCCTAAAAGGTGATGTCATCATCAAAAAGAGGTTGACGTCAAGGATTTAGGGCACTACATCTAAGGTGGAGGAAGTTGCATCTCATCTCCACATAGTGTCTAATTTTCAACCACTGCAATGTCCTCCATCTAGTGAATAATGAGACCTAGGGGTACATTGCCCAACATGTGGGATTTCAGCCCATCTATGTGTCATCATAACCAAATATGCCAAAATCAAGCCCATATGTCCATCATCCAAGGTTCTAAGGATGTGAGAGCTCATGTCAGAAGGTGCTAAGTCATTGGGCGACTCACTACTTTGCATCACACATGCCAAAGTCCTGCAATAAGGGCACAACGTCTTGGGTGAAATCCTAGG
>SNQJ01S0200794.1:0-16932 GCA_010110895.2 Picea sitchensis | reverse complement strand
GAAGAGTGCAATCAATCGAAGAGTGCAATCAGTCGAAGACTGCATGAGCGTGACCACTTTCTCAACCAATGGTTAAATAGGTTGTGAGACTACATGGTCTAAAGGAACCTCACCCCCCAAAAGAGGAGTGGGATCAGTCGACGACTACATTGGCATGACCACTTTCTCAACCAATGTTTGAATAGGTTGCGAGACTACATGGTCTAAAGGCACCTCACCCCCCAAAATAGGAGTGGGATCATCCGACGACTGCATCAGCATGACCACTTCATCAACCAATGGTTGAATATACTATGAGGAAACCTCATAAGACTCAGAATCAAAAGAGCTTGTAGACAGGGACCACAATCTTTGTACCTCTAGAATGACAGGGCACAAATGAATAATGTGATCTCCCTTGCAAAGCATACAAGGGAACTTAGCCTTATGTCCTATCCATATAGGTTTCTCAACAGAATCAATTGCCCCAGCATGACTAGCAGTGGTTGGTTGCACATATCCAACATGAATTGCATAGGTTGGTTATGGGTCGATAACATGACTTGCAGAGGTTACAGACCTATTACCAGTATGACTAGAAATGACTAGAATTTTTCCCCCAACATGACTTGCAGAGGGTGGGTGTTGGTCTTCAACGTGACTTGCAGAGGTTGTCGACCTATCTACAACATGACTAGCAGAAGTTGGTTATTTCTTCTTCCTATTCTTCCTCTTTCTACTTCGTTTAGACTTTCGATTACTAGTAATTGTACTTTCACCAGAGGCAGGAGAAGGAGGAGGAGAAGACTTTATTGACGAAGGAACATCAACATGGTTCCCATAACATAAGGTGCTTAACTGAGAAGAATCGAGATCATTTGGGACATTTGGAATGGTACCCAACCAAACCAATAGTCCCACCTTCAACCCAAGAATGTACAAATTGGCCATCAAAGGGACACCAACATTTCCGAAGAAAGGAAAAGCACAAGAATCCCCTTGTGAAGGTGTTATCACACTAAATTTCCTTGGGTTTTTAGTTTGTTTTTATCTTCTTTTAAGCCTTAGATTTTAATTTTTTTAAGTTTCATCCCTTTAAATTTTATGTTTGGTAGGACCCCTTAGATGAATAAGTTTTGAGTCATAGCTCTAGTTTGATCCTCAAATTGATTTTTGGACTTAAAACCTTTTTAGTTCATGACTTAAATTTTGGACCCCTTCATGATTTGTCACTAGGATTGATCCCTCCCCTCCCATGACTAGACCGATGTGACACACCATTCTCCTCACTCATGACCTTATGGGCATGCCTTGTTGTCCTTGCTTACCTGTCCAATCATTTTTTAAATTGGAGCATTGCCCACTCATCAGGAATTTCCGTAGCACCTTTCTTGTTCATCATGATTTCCACCATGAGTTATGATTACCAAGACTGATGTCATGTTCCTTGTTTTTAGTGTCAGGAGTTGGTTAAAGATACCTCCAAGATATCGTATTTACGAGCCCTGATAACGGTTTATGATTTGAAAATTCAAGAATGTTGTGCTACTCAAACTCATAGTTTTGACCAGGTGACAGCGGTGCAACCAAATCTGATGCTGAGGTAGATTTGAGGGCCAAAATGTTCACAACTTCATCCTGAGATTTCGTTTAAGCTTCAAACAGGGGTCTACTCCATAGGTATCTCGTGTTGCCTCCTCTGCACATTAGTTTTCACAAAGAATTAGCACTTAGATTTTGGTTTATCGAGCTTGCACAGTTGTAAGGGAATCATCTTCGCATCATATCCTTGTCTCCTCCCTTTTCAAACCTATGAACTTCATTTGCTTGTATCAAAGTCTGATTACATCTTCTCACCATAGCTACTGAGGTTGAAAGCATATAAATAGTCTATCCTCTGCATACGCATCGCGCTACTCAGAGGCGTTGCTTAACCCCTCTGTGTCTCCTCTGCTTCCTTTCATTTTTTGAGTTAAGCATTTTTACCCAACTACAAAGGGCCAATTGTAGATTACCCGTCATTATCCAAACTCTCAATACCTATATGAATCTAAGGGTGGGATTCCCACAGTCGAAACTTGGCTTACTAGCACCAGTCTATTTTAAAAGGTTGGCCTTGTACATTTGAAGCCCGATTTTAAGTCTTCCTGGTTATTACTACCCCATAAGCCTTAAGAATATTTCATTCTAAGCCATGGAGACACCTCAATTGAAGAAGACACACAAAAGGGGCAAGGTGGTTAGGACAGAACTTGTGGATATGCATCTTTTTGATATAGATCCCATGGAAAGAGAGGTCTTTTAAAGAGTGGGATGCCTCTCTTTCTGCCAGAATATACAAAGAGGCCATCCAGAGGTGACAAGACAGTTTGCATTACATTTTGATGGCAGGAGAACCAAGGTTGGGGATTTGGAATTTGAGGTGACTGAAGCCTCTATCTCAGCTGCAATAGGAATCCCTACTACAGGTGAAAAGTGGTTCAAAGCCATGGCTTTGAGTTCAACCTATGCCAAAGATCTCCTTAAACCTGAACATCAAGCCAGTGATTTATCTAAAGGTGTGCCAAGGAATCAATTGATTGAACAGTTTAACAGGATATTGAAGATCATCCAGAGATATTTTACATGTGAAGGGAGATTTAACACATTGTACCAGTACCATATAAGGATTTTGTTGCATTTTACTGGTAAAGTTGAAATTAATATTCCCTATTATTTGTTAAGGAGCATAGGTAAGATGTTAAACAAGATTCAATCCAAGTCTAAGGATGTGGATACTAGCCTTTTCCACTATGGATTGATCAGGATGCTAGTCTCTGAGGAATTGGGTAAGAAAGATATTTCATGGGAACATTTAGATGTTTCTTCTCACTTCAAGTTGGATCTAGAATCTACTCCTCAATCATAGAATGAAAGTCCTTTATCACCCACCAGTGTTGTTAAATTAGGGACCAGTAGGAAGAGAAAGGGTAGAGCCCCTGTTCAAGTTTCAGAGGTCAACAAGCAGGTCACAGGAGCTGAGGAGGAAGCTTGTCCTTCCCCACAAAGAGATTTTTCACCACCTCCTCCACCAGGGTTAGAAGAGGTTCCTTCTTCTACCAAAACTACATCCAAGAAAGGGAAGAAGCTACACTTCCCCTCTTCTCCTCTAGCAGTCAATACCAAGGGTAGAAGACCTTTCACAAGATCATCAATTCCTAGGGAAGTTGTTGAAGAACAGTCTCTACTAGAAATCCCTGTACAAAAGAAGAAGTGTAAAGGCATTGGAAAGCCTATGGAAAGAAAAGAGGAAACCCCTGTGCAAAAGAAGAAAGATAAAAGCAAAGCCACCAAGAATCCTGATAAAGTAGACAAGGCAATTCCTATGCAGGTGGAAGAGGAGACTAAGAAAAATCTTGTTGATACTGTGCATGTTACTTCTCCTCCTGACAGTCAGAAATTCAAAAGATTAATTAGGCAACTTAGGGATGAAAGAAAAGAGGTGGCTCAGTTGAAACCAGAGGCTATGCCTGACAAGGTGAAAATAAAAGATCTCATCGATGGCTACATCCATACCCTTGACCCGGCAAGGTTTGTAACAAGAAAGGCCCAATCCCTTCATAGGCAGCTCCAAAAACTTTATAGGCAAAATAGAGGTTTTCAATCTTAGAACAGGAAACTCAAGACATAGTTGCAACATTTTCAAGATGAAGTAACTCAAAGAAAATTGCAGGTATTGGTTGAAGCTTCCATTGAGAAAGAGACACCAGCAGTCAAGGAGAGCACAACCCCACTTAAAAATCCTATCATTACTAAGAAGAAGAAGTCTGTTATGCCAAATGAAGATCCTCCTTCTACCAGAAAGAGTGTGAGGTTAAGTGTTAGGGTAACAAAATAGTTGGTGAAAGGTGAGCCCCATTTTTTAGGATGGTTCCTTTTTGTGAGGGTTAACTGATATTCAAATATTATCTCTTCCACCTATACATGATTTTAAGCGCTTATTCTCAGATTTTTGGGCTTTTTGTGAAGTGATAACTATCTCAGTAGTAAAATACAGACATTTTGTAGCGCCTTGGCGCTACGAAAAAGTCTATTTCGATATTACACTTGTGTGCTACCTATAGTGTTTCCAAGTCACCTAAAGATAATGGGTTTGATACTATGCAAGGTCACTACTTGCTTTGCACATGTTCAAGATTGGAGGTGCTGCATTCTTGACAGCGCTACCTAAACTTTGCACACAGACGCACAGTGGAACTATGTAAATTTTCTACCCAATATCTAGCATAGAACAAAGTTTGCACACATATGCAGCACAGTGGCGCTACGTAAATTCGCTACCCAATATCTAGCAGAGAACAAATTTTGCACACATACACAACACAGTGGCACTGCCTAAATGCTCTACCTTTTCTACTTGTCCAGTTTTGAAGTGCGCTACTTAAACTGCTACCTAAAGAAGATACCAACAGACACCAAGGATTCAGGAGGGTCAAACTAACAACTTTTTGGATAGTTGATGATGGAGAATATTGTAGAAACAACAACTGGCATCATGAGGAAAACCACATGCTCCTGAAAGACACATGGAAAACAAGGAGCTGTGCAGAAAAAGGGAATCAAGTCAGTTTGAAGATTGGTTGGATTAGTCACCAACATTTTCCTATTTTATAGCATAGGTTGTTAACCAAGTTGTTAGATGAAATAAATTCTTAGAGATTTTCAAGGGAAGGAGGCCAGGTCGTACCTCCAGTTGTTGCCTCCCTTTTTTTATAAATAGATAGATCAAATGATTCATTAGGTTGGGATGGTTGAGCAAGGCTCCCTTAGAGTGTAATGTTTTGATGAAGTGACTGTGATCTAGCTATGTACTGGACTTAAGACATTTTGGCTAATAGAAATCAACTTCTCTTTCAGCTTATGCTTCTAATGCTAAATGTTCATGCTTTGAATGATTCACATGAATGATTGTGGTGATGTTATGATGGATGTTTGATCATTATATTATCTTGATGTTTATTTAGCTTTATTAGTTTCTGAGTTCAAGAAGATCTTGTGTTAAGAAACTTTCTTCCTCGGGATTTTTTGTAGACTTGATGTTTATAACAACCCCTACATTCCTCTCATTCAAGTCTTCCCTCTATTCATACTTACTCCCAATTACTGATTGAATTTATCCAAGACCTTGATTGTTGGTGCATGCTAGCCCTGTTTTCTGAGTTGGAACATTATCATTTTGAGTCTTTTTCCATTTGACCTTTTAAAACACTCTTACATTCACATATAACATGATGGGTACTGGGCTTGCCTTCCATGCAATCTAAAGGTGATTCCTAGTGCTAACAGAAGGGGTTCCTTGGTTGGTATCGTCAGTAACTTTAGCCATGAAGATATTATGCAAGTTGGGGCTCGTGGAGATGAATTCCTTATTAAAAAAGGAAGAGATTACTCCTAGGTTGGGAGGGAGCACTGATATGTTATTGATTTATGGACAGTCAATTTTCAGTTTGAAAATGGTCCAGGATGAGAAGTTCCTTTCCAGTTCAGAAAGTGGTTTGAGATTTCTGACGGACATGAATTTTCTAATTCAGAAAATGGTCTAGATCAGACAGTCATTTTTGTAATGAAAATGGTTTGATAGATTGTTGATGTACCATAGATAGTGATTCCCCTTGTGGCCAGTGTGGGGGAATGGTCTAGGATAGTCATTCTTTTTGGAAATCACTCTGAGTAGTGGTCAAGTAGAATGGTCTGCCTCGCCGGGCAGTCATTCTTTCGAAGTTCACAATTGTGAGCAGTTTCGAAGAATGGTCTGTTTTGGAGGTTGGTGCAGGACAATCATTTTCCTAGGAAATGGTTCGAACAGTCATTCCTTAGGGCAGAATCATTCTCTCCAGGTTGCACTATTGTTAGTGCAAGAGGAATGGCCCAATTAGGTGAATGGTCCAGGTTCAACAATCAAGGATATTCATTCCCTAGGGTAGACTAATTCTCTCCATGTTGCACTATGATTAGTGTCATAGGAATGGCCCAGTTAGGTGAATGGTCCAAGCTCATAAATCAAGGACAATTATTCTTCTATGCTTGATAAGAATAGTCCAGATAGCCCATGGATGATGGTTTACCTTTTGAGGGCAGATGCTCTTCCAGATCTCACAGATGTGAGTGGAAGAATGGCCCAAATGACTCAGTTTATATCATGATATTGTTTTATGCAAGTCGATATCAGATGATATGATTCCTATGGAGACGGTATATATCTGGACAGTAGATGTATGCTACTATGGTGGATGTGTTCCACTGGTTGTGACTATGTGTCACTGATTAAGCAGTCATTTTCTACTTGGTGTGGTTGTGTACCACTGGATAGTAGTTGTGTACCACTGGATAGTAGTTGTGTACTACTATGGATAGACACAGTTGTGTTCTATTGAATGGCATTGTTCTTATTGCCATGAATACTATCAGTAGTGTTGGAAATGATTATCAGCTAGATGGATAGTCAGTGCGTTGGTGGACAGAAATTCTCCAGGCAGAAAATGGTCCAGGACATTTATTCTTCTAGGATGTGTGTCTGGATTATAAGAATAGTCCTTGTATCCCATGGCATGGCTTCCAACATCTATTGGAATAATTATTCTTCTAGGACATATGTCCGGATTAGAAGAATGGTTCTTGAATCACTATGTGGAGTGAGTGACTTATCCAGCATCATGCCTGATTACTCAGATGGAGTATGGATTTGAGAGATGATAAAGTTGATGATATCATATTATACCAATAGTGATGATGGTTCTCTTGATTTGATCATGAGATAGCCTGTGTGGCTATGATGATGCTACCGGTTGAATGGTATGTTTGTGCTCAAGACCATTACCTTTAACTACCTCCCTAGCTAGGAGTGAGTGTTGATATTATGGTAGTTGTGGGAGGTATTAAACCTCCACGTGTAACCCTGACAAGGATAGAATATTTTGTGAAGCAATAAGAAACCCTAAAGCATTGAACATAACCCTAGAAGACAAGTCGGCTAAAGAAAATAATTAATATTGAGTTTTTATCCTCCAGAAAGAGAAGTCGACCCAGACAACTAAGGAATAGCAATATAAATACAGGATGTCAGAGCTCGTTTGGATACACACAACTCACAATTGCAGAAATTTAGTGCGCACTGCAGAAATTTAGTAAGTGCACAAATCTGGAGAGTAGCTGCAGTTGCAACTACTGTAACTAGTATTTTTGGTTTTAGGCTTAGACTTTCTCTTGGTTATGGTTTGGACTTTCTGCTTGGTACACTAGCTCTGGAGAGTGGTACACTACCTTGATTGGCTTTTGGACCTAGAGTTTGCTTCAAGAATTATTCTCTCTGTCAAGGTTAAGGTGCTCGGGGTGGATTCGGCCTATGGTTGGGTGACAATATTGCTATATTGTCTATGGTTAAACGAGCACACCTATTATTTCTAACATTTTTCACCTTTTAACTTATATTATTCTAAAAAATTATAATATTAATAATATTAATAATAATACCACATTCACTTTCATTAATATTTAGCCTATATTAAAAAATATAACTTAATAATATTACAAATGAATCCCAACTCCCTACAAATAAAGAATAATTAAATATTATTATTAATAAGTATTTTCCTCACCTTACAAAATAATAATGTAAAATTGTAAAAGCAAATATATTTGAAAAACAAAAATAATAATGTAAAATTGTAAAAGTAAACATTTTTGAAAAAGATAAATCCTTGAATGTAAACATAATGGATATGGCCTTCAAATAGTTGACACAACTTTGCACTTATGTACTATTTTATTAAGTGCAAGTACTATCTCGAACAAGCTTAGAATTTTTTCCATAATTAATTTTGGAAGCATTGGTCTCATTGAATGTAAACATAATGGATATAGGCTTCATGTATTTAGCTACAACAAACTTATGACTTTTCCCATCATTAGTGTTGTAAGCATTGCAAGTTGGACATTCTCTTTGACAAGATGAACTTTATCTATTATTAAATGTGTAATTGGTGCATGTTCATTTGCATAGGTGTATTTCATTATCTCTAACAAGCATTTGGCATTTGTATTAGGTGAATTTTACTATCTCTAATAAGCATGGAAAACATTAACTTTTTTTTAGCATTGCAAATTGGACATTCTCTCCAAACCATATGTGTTTTGTTTGATTTATTATTAAATATGAGATTCATTAATTTTTTTATAATAGTCTATCTCAATCATTAAATTATATTTCATAAATTTATTTATTTTAGATAATTTATAACTTTATATATTAATAAAAAAGTTGTATCACTTTCTCTATTTATATTTATAGTTATTCATAAAATATTAAATAAAAATAAATTATAAAAGTAAACATCTTTTAAAAAATATAGATTAGATCATTGAATGTAAACATAATAGATATAATCTTCATATAGTTCACACATGTTTGAATTTGATGTAAATACTATTCCTAACAAGTTTACATATGTTTGAATTTGATACAAATACTATTCCTAACAAGTTTAAGACTTTGCTCATCATTAGTTTTGGAAGCATTCTTCTTATTGAATGCTCAATAAACATAATGAAAATGTCTTTCATGTATTTTATTGACCTAACTTTACATTAGGTTCATGTGCTATCTTTCCCACAAGATTGGGAGTTTTGCATTAGGTGTATTTCCCACAAGATTATGAGCTTTGCATTAGGTACATGCACTGTATACAACAAGTTTCTGACTTTTTCCAACATTAATTTCGGGAGCATTGCAAGTAGGACATTTTCTCCAACAAGATGAACTTTATTTAGTATGTGCAAGCTCATTTGCATTATCCATGCTAGAATCTTTAATAAGTATAGGATTTTCTTTATAATTAGTTTTGTTGAGATAGCAAATTAATAATTCTTTCTAATTAAATGAGATTTATTTAGTTTATTATTAATGTTAATTAAATTTATTTTTTTATTATTCTATGTTTTAATTATTAAATTATATTTCATAGATTTATTTATATACAATTCTAATTTAAAATAAAATAATATATATAAATTATTTTCACATTTACTAGATAATAATAATAATATAAAATTATTAATAAATATTTAATTAAAATAATTTTAAAAGTATAATTATAAAGAATAATAATAACAATGATAAGTTATTTTCACAACTATGAAATAATAATAATGTAATATTATTAATAAATATTTAATTAAAATAATTTTTAAGTATAATTGTAAGGGATAATAATAACAATAATGATAATAATTGGTTATATGTCTTTATTAAAGGAAGTTCAGACAACGCATGATAATGTCATGGTTTATGCAATTATATAAAAGTTGGTTATATGTCTTTATTAAAGGAAGTTGAGACAACTCATGACAATGTCATGGTTTATGCAATTATATAAAGTGGACACTAGGGAAAAGATAGAGACATAAAAGTGAATTGTCCATGAAAAGAGAGCAAAGGAAATAATGAAAACATTGTCATGGTTTATGCAATTATATAAAGTGGAATTATATAAAGTGGACACAAGGGAAAAGATAGAGACATAAAAGTGAATTGTCCATGAAAAGAGAGCAAAGGAAATAATGAAAATTAGTGTGAGGTAATCATGATCACCTCGTAACCTTTAGAGGTGGAGATGCCACTTGGCAATGTAAAAATGTATCTTCAATCTTTTCATCATAGTGGATCCTTTAAGATATGTTGTTGTTTTCGAAATCTTTTATATGTTGTTTTATAATGTTTATTTTTGTCATAGTGGGGTCAATCAATCTTTTAAGATACGTGTTTTGAGATTTCTTAGATGTGGTTTTATAATGTATTTGGAGGTTCAATTGAAAGGGGTTGTTCGAGGTTCAATGGAATGGGGTTTTATGTGTGGATTCTTTTTAATGCTTTTAATTTTTCATTCAATGTTAGTGTTTTTAGTGTTTACATGTATTTTTAGATTACACTTTTATGGGAGGGCGGAGCTTTTATGAGTTTGATTTTATGAGCTTATCATTTCAGTCAGGTGCACTTAACCTTTATTTTGATTTTGGGAGTTGCGTCATTACATGATGATGGAGGATGAGACATTTCTTAGGCTTGTGGAGCTTTTAGTGGTGTTTTGGTGGCGTCTTTTTGGTGTTATTGGGAGTTACCATGACAGAAGTTGTTTTCAACGCACTTATGAGTGTGATTGACGAGGAGGCATGGAGGAAGGCAGGTTTATTTAATCTGCCTGTAGAGGTGCCTACTAACACACTTTCGCCAACCTTGAAAAAAATTTCCTCGACGCAAACACCATACTCTCATTTGACTAGGCACGGGGAGAACTTGGCTATCCCTTCATCGAATGTTGCAGTTAACACAAGTGCTAGGATTTCTAAACCGAGTGTGGAAGCTTACCAGGGTAGTAGGAAGGTCGTCAGTGGATTTTACCAGTCTCGTAGTGATAGACCTTCTCCTATAGTGAAGTCTGCTTCTCAGAGGAAGTCTGGTGTGAACACCTAGATCCACAATCTTTCTAGGCGCAAGATGGTTCTAGGGGATGATTTAGGTTTAGAGGAGGCAGTATGCCTGGCACTAAATGCATTGGTGGGTCGCATGTCTTACCGCTCTCGGTGTAATTCGTCTGTTACAGAGTGGGTTCAAAGGTTCTGAGTTCCAATGCTCAGGTATGAGTGAGAGGTTTACTATCTTCCGAGAGGTTGGTTTGGATTTAAGTTTATTTCGCCAGAGGATTCTACAAAAATTATGGATAAACTATGGACTTTGTATGAGGGGATCTTGATGCTCAAACACTGGAGGTTCAATTTTTACCCTATAAATGATCGTTTTCAATACATACACCTTTGGGTCTGCTTCCTAGTTTACCTCTAAATCTTTGGAATGAGAAAGTTATGACAGCAATTGGTAACGCACTGGGGCGGTTCATTAAAGTTGATGAAATGACATTGAGTGCCCCTGAAAGAAGGATGGGGAATATCCTTGTCAAATTTTATATACATTATGGTCTTTTGGAGACTATTGATATACAATGGCATGGTCACACTATCTGCCAAAACTTGGATTACATGGGTTTGTTGTTTCGGTGTACTTTATGATGTATAACAGGCCACCTAAGAAGTGACTATCAGGGTTTTTCAAAGGAGGAGGAATCGAAAAACTCCTCACTCATGAAGGAGTATTGTTGTGTTTCATCGGGTGTTGACTCCTTCATTCAAGTTGCTACCAGTATTGGTTTTGTGGATCCTCCAAGTCAAGCAGCTACAGATACTGTCACAAGTAAGTTAAAAGCACTTTGTCCTTCCTTCTATTTTACACTATCGGCCTGGGAAAGGGATTCCCTGGACACCCTGACTCCTATGGTGGTTGGTTTAGTGTCTTCCAGGCCTCCTCCCCCGAGGAAAATTAGAGAAGGTTCCTCCTCCAGTGAGACTGTTACCTTCTACGAGGGACAAATCAGAGTGTATTTTGGAGAAGGTGAACTCCTCCCCAAAAAAGGTAAGAGTAAACTTTGTCTCTCATTTCTTTAACTCGTCTCCATTTGGGGGTTTACGGACTGTGGACGTTGTAGACACTGAGGACTAGGCGTGTGACCAGTGAGGCAGAGAGGGATTGTTTTCTTCTGTCGGGATACAGAGATTCAAAGCCTGGTGAGTGCTCCCTGGGGGAGACCTTGGAGTCCCTAGTTCCGCTGCACAGAGAGGTTGACACTCCCCTCTCGATTCCCACCTTTCAAGGGAGGAATATTATAAAGACCAATGTTTCTGGAAACTCAAGGTAGATAGAAAATTCTAGGGGGGATCTCGGATCCGACTTCTCCTGGTCAAAGGGTCTGGGTTTTGAGACCTCCCCCATTAAAATGAAGATTGCGCGTAAGAAATCCACAGGTTCACTTCCTATTTTGGTTTCTCTTACTAGATATATTACTGACAACAGGGCACTTAGAGGCATGAAATCCCTTGTTAGGGATAAACCATGATTTGTATTTCCCTAAATCTTAGAGGGGTGGGGAGCACCCTAAAAGTGACCTCCATGTGCAGATTGTTGCGTAAGACAAATCTTGATATTATTTTCTTACAAGAAACACTTGTGGATGAATAGAATGCATGGTTGTTTATGTTAACTTTTTTCCCTCATTGGTTCTCTTGTGTGATTAGTTCTATTGGAAATTCTAGTGGGTTATTGGTAACGTGGGATCCTAATAAGCTAGTTTTGGATCCTTTTCTCTGTTGTGGTGGTATTCTTCTGACTAACACTTCTTTGGAGAATAACAAGAAGATTAATCTGCTCAATGTTTATGGGCCTTGTAGGAGAGGAAATCTTTTTGGGAGCAGGTGGCCACTAGAGGTTTGATGGCTTCTAATAATTTGATTGTTGCAGGGGATTTAAATCTCACTACTAGAGCGGATGAGGTCTGGGGAGCTTCGGCACATCTGGACAAATTGGCGGGCTTCTTTAAAGACTTGTTCCAGAAAAATCACTTAGTGGATTTTCTTCCAGATGTCTTGATCCCGACGTGGATAAATGGAAGAGAAGGGGTTGACTGTATTGCAAAAAGGTTGGACCGTATTTTGGTATCGGATAACATTTTAAGTGAAGCAGGCTGATTCATATACTGGGTGGAGTACCCTTATATCTCAGATCATGCTATGGTGGTTGCACAATTTGAATTTCAGAAGTTTCCTTCGGCCTACCCTTTTAAACTAAATCCATCTTGGTTGATGGAGGCAGAGTTTATTGAAATTGTTAAAGAGGTTTGGATGGATCAAGGTTTTATGGTGGAATCTGATATTCAACTTAGATTTGTGTGGAAACTGAAAGTGCTAAAAAACAGGACCAAATCTTGGGCTCGACTACAGAGAAGTGATAAACTCTTCAAATTAGAATTTCTTGAGGAGGAGCTGTGTGCAACACTTTCATCGATTCCGAGGGATGGGAAGGACTTGATACTCGACCGCCACATTAAAAAAATGGAGCAAGAACGTAATTAATTACTTCTCCTTGATGAAGAAATCTGGAGACAGAGGAGAAGAGAAATTTGGCTGAAAAGTGGTGATCAAAATACAAGGTTTTTTCATAATTTTGTTAGTGCTAGAAGGAATAAAAAACATATTTGAGAGATTTTGGATGAGGATGGTCAGTATCACAAGGTGCAAGAGAATCAAAAAGACATTTCAAAGGCTTGTTTGAACTCGACGATCCCCCCTCCCCTGCGGATCAGGCTTATACTCTCAGTCTCTTTCCTCATTTTATAAATGAGGAGGATATTATTATTTTTTATCGTCCATGCACAAAGTTGGATATTTGGGAGGCCTTGAAGCACTTTTCCAAAGATAAAAGTCCAGGTCCTGATGAATGGACGGTTGAATTTTTTTACCCAGTTCTTTGAGTTTCTTGGCAATGATCTAATGGAGCTTGTGGAGGATTCTAGGATCATAGAAAAGTTCCAAATCTCTCTAAACTCTACCTTTCTTGAGTTGATTCTAAAGGAAAATAAGCCTAATACATTCATGTTGATGATTGCAGCTATGTGAGACATTCTCCAACTTGAAAACCAGTGAGATGTGGATCGTTGCAGATATGTGATACTTTCTCCAGCTTACAAACCTAAGAGAAAGCCCCTAAGAAGGGTACGTGGTTCCTATCTGAGACAGAGCTGGAACGTAGAGATGACCTCCTCCATTCAAAGAGTTGAGAAGAACTCCATATGATTATCATGTGGGAGAGGTGATCTGTTGAGTTGGACGTGCTTATGGCTAAGCACAAGGTGAACGTGTGAAATCCCAAAGTGTTGGGTGCATTGTCATGAGAACAAAAATGAAGATGATGTATTAGCCTCCTCTGAGCAGCAGAATTGACGAGAAACTCCAGATTAATCTCCTGTGTGATATAGTGGGAAAGAAGATCTGTTGAGTGGACGTGCCTGTGGACGAGCACAAGTGAACGTGTGAAGAACCGGTTCTTCTGTGTAATGGAGTGAGATAGAGATATGGACATTCCTATGGATTTTCCCCAAGTGGATGAGCACTAGTTGGTGTATCAAATCCTTTTCTATATTGTTCAAGAGTCAGACCTACCTATAACCCTAATTGTAATGTAAAGGGTACAGGTCGACCCCACCTTAATGTGATTAGTAATAAATGTAAAAGATAATTAATCTAGTTAATATTAATTATAATGAGACTTAGAGAGGTCGGCCTTGTTGTGCCAATAGACACTTCTATTGACAGGAAAATTCTAATATAAGTAAAGGAAGATTCCCCATTGTGGAAACATCACACACATGAGTTTGGAAATTTTAGCAAGTACATATTCTTGGGAAAAGTGTGCACCTCTCTTGGGTGCTAGTCTTCTAGGGTTTGAGCACCCTCTTGTGTGTTATGTCTTGTTGGTGGTGAAGGTATTTCTCTTGAAGAATATAGCAAAGGATTTGGTTGGGTTTTCTTCCCTTGTTGAGAAGGGTTTCCCAAGATACTTATTGTGTTCTTGTGCATGGTGTTTCTTCTTGTGATCTTGGTTGCTGCAACATTAATGGTTATGGTTAAATGCTAAAAATGGAATGAACTGCATGCTTAACCTTTCTCATTGAAAAATAAACACTTTAGAGACTACATACCCATAGCGCTCTGTAATTTATGCTACAAAATGATAGCAAAGGTGATAGGAAACAGACTAAATCCTATTATGTCGAGTGGAAAACTTGGATTCTTAAAAGGCAAGCAGATTTTGGATGCTATAGGGATGGTGCAAGAATGTCTACACAGTATAAAATTGAAAAATATTAAGGCTCTAATATTAAAGTTGGACTTAAAGAAAGCGTATGATTGTGTAAACTTAGACTTCCTAAGATTGATTTTGATACAAACGAGGTTCAATTTTCCCTCTATAAACTGGATTATGAGTTGTGTAGTTCGTTCTTCTTTTTCTATTCTTATAAATGGAGAGTCCTCTTCTTTTTTTTGGAGTGATTGTGGTCTAAGGCAAGGTTGTTCATTGTCTCCTTTACTGTTCATTTTAGTTATGGAAAGTTTTAGCCTGTTGCTGAAAAAAGGCCAGAATGAGGGAAGTTTGACAGGGGTGAAGGTCTCCAGGATTGTCAAAATTCTCCACCTGTTCTTTATGGATGACATCCTCATCATGAAAAAGGCCTCTCTAGAGGAGTGGTTGGAGATAAATACCCTTCTGAATATATTTTGTTGTGCTTCAGGGTTGAAGGTAACTCTGTGCAAATCTACTTTTCACCATTTGGGTATCCAAGGGGAGTTATTGGACAAGTTTAAAGAAGCCTTTACTTTTAATTTTGTCGATCTGGATGAAGGCTTTAGATACTTGGGATATTTTTTAAAAGCTGAGAAATTAAAGTTTGATGACTTGAGACATCTCCTAGAAAAACTTGAATAAAGGATTGGAAATCGATGTAATAGGTGGTTATCTCTAGGGGTCGATGCATTCTTGTAAAAGAAGTTCTGGAATCTCAACAAGTTTACTGGATGGCTCTTGCAGCAGTCCCAAATTCTGTGTTAAATAAGATCTGTCAATTGATATTTTATTTCCTTTGGTCGGGAGGTATCTCTGCTCACCATTTCCATCTTTGCATCTAGGAGGTGATAGAAAAAACGAAATATTTAGGTGGTTGGGGTCTTAGAAATATTTTTCATTTTAACTGAGCATTGGTTTCTAACTCTTTGTGGCATGTCTTGACAAAGGAAGGGATTTGGAACATGGTGATAAAGGATAAATATCTACCTTATATTTCTATCTCAACCTGGCTCAGATCAACCTCGACAATCCAACCCCTGGCCTCATAGACTTGGAAAAACTTGTTAAATTCTCTTCCTCTTATCACTCATTGGTTAAGTTGGAATCCTGAAAATGGCCACTCAGTTTTAATTGGCCAAGAAAATATTATGGGCATTGGGAACTCTTCACTTCTCTCTCTGTTATGAGGAAAATCTCTCTATGGCTAGGGTGAACCACAACAGACAGGTATGACTGCAGAAATCAACTCAATTCCAGCATGTTCTATATAAACTAATGTGCAAGAGAGATAAGAAAGAGGCCTACCTCATCCAAACATTCGATGATTTCCACCATTGAGCACTTTGACCCAAAGCTTTATACCTGAAACAAGTTCTCAACAAACAAGCAAAAAAATCATATAATGATGATATAACATGTTAGCACATTAGATAGCATAATCCATCAATTTACAAAACAAACATGCCCATGGAACATAACACATATATTTGCAAGATATCAATTGGACGAGAAAGGAGTATTTATATTAATAAATGACCAGCAGAAGTGAAACATTACAGACTTCCGTGTCGGCACGGTTCGAAACCAAGAAATCGAGTTCCTTCCAACTAGGCCTCCACCACTTCAATCCTCCACCAAAGGCAAGCTCATATAAGGGAGACAAAGAGGTTCTCCATCAATAAGGGAAGATCTTGGGGGTTGAACATTGTGTTCAGACGTAAAGGACAAAGGGATGCAGACTCAATAATGAAGTAATAATTTCTCCAGAGTAACTTTGCTCTCAAAGTTGAATTCTCTCTCATTTTCCATAGCTCGGAATTCGCTTCTTTATAGCCTCCAAAATACAATTGAAGGGTCGAGTTAAAACGTTTCCAGTATATGGAAGGCCAGAGATCAAAGATCCCCTGTCGTGACATGGAAACCCGACATTTAATTTTGATTTTCTAGCACAAATCCCGATGTACGCGGGCTGTAGTGGAGCAACCAGTGTATACGCATGTTGTATAACTTGCAAGGTACGTACAAGTGGAAAAATATTTATTTTTGTCTCTGGATTTATCAATCAGGGAAAGTAAGTCTACATGGGGGAATGGAACAAGGCCCTCTCTACAAGATTGCATAGGGTGAGGAAAATCTTTCTCTAACACTCACAGTACCTTTTATTGGCTCTAAAAAATAAAAATATCAGGTATCTC
>SNQJ01S0200792.1:5440-16932 GCA_010110895.2 Picea sitchensis | reverse complement strand
TATGGTTTAAAACAATCACCAAGGATGTGGTATAAAAAATTTGATACTTATATGTTGGGACTTGGCTTCACAAGAAACAAAGAAGATCACTATGTGTATTTTAAATTAATTGGTGATCATTCGATTTATTTGGTATTCTATGTGGATGACATGTTGTTGATAGGAAACAACAAGGAGATTATCTAGGATGTAAAAACTCAGTTGTCCTCTAAATTTGACATAAAGGATCTCGGTGCTTCAAATTTCATTTTGGGCATGGAAATTAAAAGAGATCGGAAAAAGAGGAAACTTTGGTTAAATCAGAGAAAATATGTCGAGACAATATTGCAGATATTTAATATGCTGGAATGTAAACCGGTCAAGGTTCCTATTCCTGTTGGTGTAAAGTTATATGTGGATCAATGTCCCAAGACACGGGAAGAGGAGGAGGACATGTTTCGTGTTCCATATGCAATTGCAGTTGGCAGTTTTATGTATGCAATGGTCTGTACTAGACTGGACATTGCACATGCAGTGGGAGTTTTGAGCAGGTATATGTCAAAACCAGAGAAGGAGCATTGGACAATAGTAACAAGGGTTTTCAAGTATTTGTGTGGCACTGCTAGGTATGGATTGTGCTACCAAGGAAGACCAGGATTGGACAGAGTGTTGGATATACATGGCTTTGTGGATGCAGACTGGGCTGGAGATCTGGATCATAGGAGATCTATAAGTGGGTATGTGTTTAACCTGTTTGGAGGAGAATAAGTTGGATGAGAAAAATACAGGCTGTAGTGGCACTTTCAACTACAAAAGTTGAACACATGGCAGCCAATCCTGCAATTAAGGAATAATTATGGTTACAAATATTGGGTTCAAGTATTGGGTTGGTACAACAAGTTGTAAGGATAGATTGTGATAGACAGAGTGCAATTTTTCTAGCGAAGAACCTGGCTTATCATTCAAAGACAAAGCATACTGATATTCAATATCACTTTGTGAGAGACATGGTTAAAGAAAATAAAGTGTTTTTGATGAAGGTGGACACTTTGAAGAATGTTGTAGATTCGTTAACAAAATCTGTGAGCACTGAGAAGTTATCTTGGTGTAGAGGATCCATGGGCAGTGATGCACTGGATTGTTGACTATGTAACCAGTAACCCCATGTATGCAAAGAAAACAACAAGTGGGAGAATTTTGGGTATGTGTTATATTCTTTGCACGACTAGTAGGGAAAAGAAAAATTGCCTCAGGAAATGTGTCGCATGTTTGACTTGTTTTTCATGTTGCCTCGATTTTTGTGTCCATTGTTGGGCAGTTTTTCAGCACATGGTTTTTGTCGATGGTTTTCTATTTCTGGTTAAGGAATTAAGGTTGTTGACTAATCCAGGTCATTGGGTTAGGGTTTTGGATGTTGTTGTCTCCTATATGTATATTGTAGTGTAAACAATGTATAAGATGAATGAATATAGAATATGTTGGTTTTCCCGGTTTGGGTTTCCAAGGGAAAAATCTTTGTGTAATGTTTGTATTTTCCATTGCATATTTTATGTTCTTTTACTGAAAAGATGTTTGCAGTAAATATTTTACAAGGTTAAAATCTACAGTAAGGGGAACCAGTGATGGTTGAGATGACCTTGCCAGACCAGTACGATGTTGGATATAAATTGCTCAGACCCAGAATAGTCTTCTAGCCTAAAAAATTTAATTACCAGTCAAGTTGGTAGTTGGGAAGTCTTCCTCAAGAGTAAATGAGAAGATGGGAATAGTACCTGTCTGGAAACTTCTTGATCTGACCCATGAAATATTGTTGGAAAAGGAAAGAAAAGTGAGGAAAATCATGGGTAGAGGGAAGAGGATACACACGAGTAGGTCGAAAGACCATGTTGGGTATGTGTTATATTCTTTGCATGACTAGATATAGTGATTTCTACATTGCACCAGGCACGGGGGGTGGTTGCATGGGTTCAGGGGTAGCACCCCGAGAAATTATTTTTACCTCGAGAAACATATCACATTTTTGTCTTGTTTTTCATGTCACCTCGATTTTCATGTCTATTGTTGGGTGGTTTTTCAGCACATGGTTTTTCCGGTGGTTTTATATTTTTGGTTTAAGGAATTAGGGTTGTTTACTAATATAGATCATTGGGTTAGGGTTTTGGATGTCGTTGGCTCCTATATGTATATTTTATTGTAAACAATGTCTCACTATGAATGAATATAGAATATGTTGGTTTTACCGTTTTGGGTTTCTAGGGGAAAAATATCTGTGTAATGTGCATATTTTCCATTGTATCTTTTCTGTTCTTTTACTGAAAATATGTTTCTAGTAAAATATTGTACAAGGTTAAAATCTACAAACCATTCGAGAGGAAGCAGAGCGTGCGAGACTCTCTAGTTCTAAGGAGAACTGAGAAATATATTCTATTCTGGGTATAGGAATGCTTGGACAATGTTTTCTAATCAAGATGATAAACATAGATGCAATGATTGAGTGAGCAATTTCAACAGTCTCCCTTTCTAGGTGGATAGAAAACTGAACTGCCAGGGCCCTGTGGGAAAAGGAGAGTAACCTTTGTCCCTTGTTGTAGTTGAGAAAAAAAAAAACTTCATCTATCTCATGGCTTCATGGTATATCTAAGGCATGTCTAGTTCATGAATACTCAAAGAGAAAACTGTGTCTATGGTTAGGTGGAAAAGAGCACCCCTTTCAACATTTATCGACTAATTTCCAATTTCAGATAAGTGTGACTAAGTTTTTATGTTATCTTGGATGTTTGGTTGTAATGTGCATTTTTTTCTTGAGCTAGATGATGGAAATTCTTTTACCTTGTTTGAATGGTAGAATTCGTGGCTCTAATGGCCTAGCGGCCTGGGAAATTTGAAGCAAAGCTTGAATATCATATTTTGTGGATGGTTTTCTTCCTACCTATGTTTAGAGAAGGAGAATTGTTAATAATGATTTTTAAATGAATTTGGAAGCATAAGGCTTTGAAATCTGTGTTGGTTGGAAAGTCCTAAAAGGACTATCTAGGGAGCATACCTGGAAATATAGAGTCGGTACATCCTCTATGGGATAACTCTGAACCTGTCAATCCCTTAGAATTACCATTGTTCTGTTACTGGATTTGGATTCTGAGGTGAAAGGAGCTTCCTTCAAACCATTCTCCCTAGTGACCATAGGCTCAAATCCACATCCTTAACCAAATATCGGATAAGATATGAGAGTGTATCCCTTAGGGGCTTGTCAAATCCCCATAAGACCAAGACCCTGGAACCCTGTACTAGGCTAAAAGGGAGCTAAGCCTTTCGGGCTTTGGGACTTCAGAGGTCTAGGATTTCAAGATGTTGGAACCTCACAACATTCAAATCCTGCCAAAGGAAACCTATCAAAACAGTGACCAGACAGTTGACTAGAAAATGGCAGTTTCCTATCCATCGTCGTGGGATCCGCTTTATCGTTAAACCCTAACCAGCTTTTCAACTACGAAGTTACACGAGACGTCGATCCAAGAAACATTGGGATCTTTCCTAACCATTGGATATAAGCTATGGTCAAATTCGGTGTTTACCAACTCCGAGAGTGAAAAGGTGTTAAATGGTCGTAATCCCTAAATTTTGAAGTCGTGAAGTAATACGAGTCATAGATCTAAGGATCCTTCGGGACCCTTCCCAACCGTTCAATCAACTAGTGGAAGGACAACGTAAGTATTTCGGCGAAGTCTTACTTCGGGAGTCCAGAACTTTGAGTCTCTCGAAGATTTGGCGTGTCGGTGCACAGACCAAACATTGAAGTGTCAAAGGCCAGAGTACGTGGTGGGAGTTCTAGAACTTTGGAACTCTGGGACTCCAAGACTTTGGGATATTTTAGGATGTAGGAAGGTGGGTTAAACACCAAAGCGTCGAAGTGTTAAAATTCCCCTCGTTGAAGTATCCAACTTCGATTGGATGGACCGTGTATGTCACGGTGATGTGGCATGCCTAGATAGCCCCATGTGGCATCATTGAACGGGACGTGAATTAAGTGTGGGACCCCCCCTGTCAAGTTTAAGCTATGTGTTAAGCACGAATGAATCTCAGCCATCAGATCCAAGGGTGGATAGAATATCCAGCATAGATTCCAGAGTGGAAGGAGTCCTTTGGACTTCAAAACTCTAGGGAAGTTTGTAAACCTGTACATGAATATTGAAGGGGCCAAAGGATTTTTACCCACGAAGGCTCGGGATATATCCCCTGCAACTGTAGGATGGTACGAATGAGGTGGAGCCACGTGGGTGCCACGTGGCCTTTGACCAATGATACCCAAAGAAGTTCAGGGAGCCATAACTTTCAACTCAGAACTCGGTTTTGGACGAGTTTATAATCGTTGGAAAGCTCTTAGAGAGAAGAAGAAAATGATGCCCTTATTCGAGGAACTCAAAGAAGCTGTAGGAAGGAGAAAAAATTATACCCCATCCCTTAAAAGGGTACTTGGGGGGTTGGGTGTGTGACACTATCCTGGGAAACCTTTAAATTTTTCTTTATCTTTGCCATCTGTTCTTCCATTTCCCTTAACAATTTTGGCCCAACTACTGTTCTATCCACTGGATTATCTCAACTCACTGGTGTGTTACATTTTCTGTCATGCAATTCTTCAAATGGACTCATTTTCAATGAGGCATGATACCCATTGTTGTAAGCAAACTCAACTAAATGAATATAATCTTCCCACTTTGATGGCGGGTCCATCACATAGATTTTGAGCATATCCTCAATTATTATATTGGTCCTCTCTATTTTCCCATCTAACTCTCGGTGATATGTTGTACTAAGATTTAAATTTTTTCCAAAGCGTTTGAACAAACCTTTCCAAAATATGGAATTAAACTTTGGATCTCTATCTCAAACTATTTCCTTCGACACCCCATGTATCCTGACAACTTCTTTCATATAAATTTCTGCAATATCTGTTTCCTTGTGTGTTGTCTTCACCGGAATAAAATGTGTTTCCTTAGCCATTTTATCCACCACCACCATGATGGAATCATGTTGCTTCACTGTTCTAGAATCAATCGTAACAACTTCCCACATCCATTCTAGAATAGGCAATGGTTGTAGCATCCTTGTTGGATTCTTATGTTCATTCTTCACTTTCTGACACTCTAGACATCTGGCTATGTAATTAGCCACTTCATTCTTCATTCCTAGCCAAAACTATTGGCTTCTCACAGTGACAATTGTCTTATGATATCCTAGATTTATGACATACAAAAAATTATGCATTTTCTTTAGAACTACATTTTTCATCTCACTAGAATTTGACACATATACTTTGCCTTTGTACCTGAGAACTCCATCTTCTTTCAGCTCATAAGAATTAAATTTTTGCTGAAAATTACCTTGTTGTAATATCTCTCTTTTTTTTAAATAATTATGATCTGAATTTGTTGCTACAACAATTTTGTCTTTCAGATATGTCCTATACATGATGATGGATGCAACATGGAATTCATGAGCTCTCCTACTGAGTGCATCATCCACTTGATTTTCCTTTCCTTTTATATGCTTAATTTTGAAGTCATATTCACTCAGAAATTCCAGCCATCTAGTTTGTATGGAATTTAGTGTTGGTTGTCCAAACGAATGCTTCAGACCACAATGGTCTATCCTTAGCTCGAATTTCTTACCCATGAGGTAATGTCTCCAAATTTTTAATGCATGTACAATTGTTGCTAACTCTAGATCATGGGTAGCATAATTTCTCTCGTGCTCTTTTAATTTTCTAGACTCATAACCTACCACATTATCCTTTTCACTAAGAACTCCATCGAGCCCTCCCTTGCATGCATCGGTGCACACAATGAAATATTCATTTGGATCTTCAATCTTCAATATTGGTGTAGTTGTCAATATGTCCTTCAGCTGCTGAAATCTTTTTTCACACTTGGAAGTCCATTCAAACTTCACTCCCTTCTTTTGTAAAGAAGTGATTGGCCTTGCAATATTTGAAAACCCTTTTAGTAATATTCAATAATAACCAGCAAGACCCATGAATGATCTAACCTCTGTGACATTCTTCGGTGTTGGCCATCCTCTAATGGCCTCTATCTTCTTGGTATCAACTATTATCCCATATGTTGAAATGATATGCCCCAAGTAGTGAATCTTCTTTTGATAAAAGATGTACTTACTTAGTTTAGCATACAATTTATGCTCTCTTATAACTTGCAATACCATTCTTAAATTTTGTTCATGTTCCTCTTCTGACTTAGAGTAGACAAGTATATCATCTAGGAACACAATTACAAACTTTTCCAGGTACTCCCTGAACACTCCATTCATCAAACACATAAATAATGCTAGGGCATTTAATAGTCCAAATGGCACTACCATGAATTCATAATTCCCATATCTTGTCTTGAACGTTGTCTTGTTGATATATTCTTCTTTTATTCTCACTTGATGACAACCTCATCTCAATTCAATCTTAGAAAATACTCTTGCATCTTTCATCTAATCAAACAAATCATCAATTATTGGAAAAGTATATTTGTTCTTTATGGTGGCCATATTCAGTTGTTTGAAATCAATACACTGCCTTAAGGTTCCATCTTTATTCTTCAAAAAAAGAAATGGGGATCCCTAAGGTAACACACTTTGGCATATATACCCCTTCTTTAAAATCTCTTCAAGTGTCTTGGACACTAGGGAAGATCCTAGCACCAAATCAATAAATAAATGAATGTCTCTCTTTGGTGGCAATCTCAAGATTTCTCGAAATACATCTTCAAAATCCCTCAAGATCGAATGGTATTCAATGCTTGCTACTTTATCTTTGGTTGCCTCTTCCATATGGGTTGCACAAATATGACATCCCTTCCTAAAACTCTTCTTCAACTGCATAACTGGAATTTCTCTAACACAACAACTCTTAGAATGCCTTGAATTTTGCCTTGCTGCACTTCATCATCAAGACGTGTGATTTCCTTGTTGTAATAGTCTAGGACAACATGATGTTTTTCCAACCAATCCATGCCAATTAGACAATCATAGAACCCAATGGTATGATGTTTACATCTACCTTTGTGTTGAGTCCATCCATATCTATCGGACAATCTTTAAGTAATTCATTAATCTTTCTCTTAGCTCCTGTGGCTAATTAAACTAACCAAGATTTCTTATGATTAATCCTTTGCAAGTGAAATCTTTCAACAATGTTAGCATTTATGTAACTATGGCTAGCTCCAGAATCAATTAAAATTGCTATGGGATAGTTATCAATCTTACCTTCCAATTCAATCATGGGGGGTTGATTCTCTACTTGCTTGTTGTCCAAGGATGCATACATATTTGGCATGTTGCCTCCCATGTATTCCATTGTTTCATCCTCCTGATTGTTGTGGAAATTCCTCGTTCTTTCTCCTTTGTGAGGGAAGTCCCTATATAGATGATATCCCTCACATCCCCAACATTGTACAAGTTGTTGCCTTGTCATTTTCCCAAATGAGTCTGCATTCTTGTGTTCATTTTGGGCTGATTGAATTTGTTGATTTTCTTGGGTGTTATTCTTGAAAAAGGGTTGCTTAAAACCTTTCTTCCTTTGATCCTTTTTACCCTTCATCTTGTCATTCCAAGATTTTTGGAAAACTGGCCTTCCTCTGCTTTTCTCATAAAGATGCCTTGCTCTCCTTATGGTTTCCTCCAAGGTTTTGGGGTTATCATATTGTATCTTGTCACTATATAAGGAGTTTAACCCACTTAGAAACCTTTGGATTTTTACTTTCTTAACCTTGATGAAGTCGACATACTTCAACAACTCAAAGGACCTTTTCTCATATTCCTCCATTGTCATGATTCCCAACTTGAGTTCAAAGAACTCTTTCATTTTCCTTTCATAATAATGCTCAAACAAATATTTATCTTGGAAATATCCTTTGAACTACCTCTAGGATATCCTCTTCTCATCAAGGTTCTTGGCTTTCTTAAGCTGATCCCACCACATGGATTCCTTTCTTTGCAAGTGGTAGGTGAAAATTATAGCTTCTACTTGCGAGGGATAATCATGCAGTTGGAAATATTTCTTCATTTCCAACAGTTGGGCCTCAACCTCTTCTCTCTACCTACGCTCACCATTGAAATTTGGCAACGCTTGATCTTCCTAAGATCACCTTGCAATATGTCTTCCTCAGGCCTTCTTCTTTGTCTCTTGACATGAGACACACTTGGGTTGCTTCCTGACCCATAACTTGCATGAGTTCTTATGGTGGATTGCTTTGGATAATGATGGTGCCTTCTCATGCTTCTTGATTTCCCATCAGTCCCATGATCATCCCTTTTTCTATGGGATGTAGATGCCAACACTTGTCTAGTATCGACTGCTTGCTTAGTGCTAGAGTCCTTATTAACTTTCTTATGAAACATGTTTAAGCTTTGAAGCATCTCTTCCTGATCCTTCATAATCCTTTCATTATAATCTCTATAGCTCTGCACTTCCCTATATAGGATTCTTAGTGACAGGCTCATGCCTATCTCTTCTTCCATTTGACTATGTCTCAACATTCCCCATCCTGACATGTAGACCTATGATCTCTTCCTCATGGTTGTAAGATCCATGAGCATCTTCCATAACTCCAGTCCTCATATTTAAACCAAAGTTTCTTTCATGTACCTCTAATTTTGCAAGAAATGTGCATGTAATAATTATTATTTCATAATAATGTTAGAACATGCATAGCATAAAACATTTCATCATATAGAATACATGTTATTTCCTCATCAATTTATGAAGGACACATTGCACCAATTCAAATTTTGATTCCATTTATTCATTCCTTTATAAAACATCTTTCCAATGATTGTACTCAAGCCTCATTCTGAGTTATGAGCGAAAAGTTACAACATTTACATGTTACAATTTCTACTCCTTTACTGCTACGGAAATATATTTATTAATTTTTGGAAGATTTTATTGCCCAAATCAAATTTATGGGTTAACAGATGTCTTCTACTCCTCAATACCTTTCGAAATACTATTCATTTGCTCAAATCCTAGGTTCGACCTTAAAGTTATGGTCTGGAGAAGTTTAGGTTGTTTTACACAATATATCCCTACATGTTACAGGTGCATTATTTGTCTTCCTGTGCATTTTCATGTACCCATAACCCAAATATGACCCATCATTGGATTCTATGGGTCATAATATTTCCATCGACTGCTCATGTGCCCCAAACAGACTTATGAGCATGGAGTTATGCCCTCTGGAAGTAAATATGTGCCAAATTTTTACCCTTATTGTTTTGGCTGTAACTTCGTCATACGAGCTTTGTTTCACGAACAATTTAGCTCATTGGATAACTCTCTCTAATTTATTTTATTTGAGTTGGAGGGACATAGTGTACCTTAGTGTACTTTGTTCTCGTGGGTTTTGATTAGATAAAAATGTCGTTTAGGCCCTAAAAAATGCCCTGCAAGTTAATGACCTTTGAAAACCACAAAATTTCGCATAAAATTGACTATTTTACTATTGTAACCATAGATGATTTTAGGGGCTACATTTTGCAAATGGGCTAATTTTCCATGGTTTTTCCCAAAACAATATTCGCGAATTTCCAATTTTTCTAAAAACGATTCACCCAAATTCCATAGAATAAAATTATTTTACCTTAAAAATTGCCAAACTTTTATAGAAATTATATAATTTTTTTATAAATTTGAATGTTTTTACAAAACTATCGTTAAACATTTTACATTTTGCATATTAAGGACTAGTAAGATTAGCCCAAGTTTCTACATTTTAATATAAATTTTCATCCTTAAAATTTTCCTTGGCTATGACAACCCTTAAATCAAAGTTGTTGATCTCAAATTGGGTGAAATATGAGACGTTGATCTGCTCCCCATCGACCATCAACGATCGTCGTTCACCCTTGGGACGCACAACACTTCCCCCAAACTGTCGACCCGATCGTCGACCATCATCCCAACTCCTCGACAATCGATTTGTACACAACTCTAAATCGACCAACCTGACCATCAACCATCGACGATCTTCACCAAAGAATGGAACTCCTTATAGATTCGGCTGAAGCCTTGTAGAAATTTAATGACAAAATCAACATGCACTATATTCTATCATACACTTAGCAACCTAGAGATAATTGTCATCTATGAATTCTGAGATGCATAAACCCACATTCAGAAAATATTATGAGCATAAATACACATTTTTAAGCACTTTTGCAATGGCATAAACACAATGAACAGCAATTACACATCCATGTAATACTCATAAATTTAGGCTAAATTTCGCTAATGAGCTAAATTTCGCCAATGGGCTAATTTTCCATGGTTTTCCCAAAAAAAGATTCGCCAATTTCCATATTTTCTAAAAACTATTTTCCCAAATTCCATAAAATAAAATTATTTTACCTTAAAAATCGCCAAACTTTTATAGTAACTATATAAAAGCCTTAGAAAATTGAATATTTTTACAAAACTATCGCCAAACATTTTACATTTTCCATATTAAGGACTAGTTAGATTAGCCTAGGTTTCTACATTTTAATATAAATTTCCATCCTTAAAATTATTCGTGGCAACCAGCCAGGGAAAACCCCAATGTGGGGAAACCCAAAGAGAGAGAGAGAGATTTTATTATCTTCGAGAAAGTATATCAGCAGCAAAATTACATTTAGTAGCCAAGAGAATCACTTACAAATACAATTTGTCCCACAAATCTGTTACCTATAAAAATCGTTCCAAATTCATACAGTTGTACGGCCTTGCTGAAATCAACACCTCAATTTCCGATCCCACAACAGGTTGTTGTACCTTCCCTCCTATATGGTCGACCTCCAACAAAAAATTCACCAAACGATGCCTCGAAAATCGTGCCCACACTTGCCTCAATTTTCGTGCCCAAACTTGTTGTTGTATGGCATGTATGGATCCATACAATACGGCATGTCTTCAAAAATAAATCACAACTTCTCCTAAACATAAATTTCTCCTTGGGAAATGTACCCAATCTCCCTTGGAATCCATGCCAAAAATTTGTTGTTCACTTTCCTCTCTCAAGCTCTCTCAAAAATCTCTCTCAATCTCTTCTTCATTGTGTCTTGCGCACTACCCAATGCATTCTCTTATAATTTGAAAATGACCTTTCACCTTCCAAGTGTCTTTTCAGCTTCCCCATCCCTAAATCCAAAGACAAAGATCTAATCTTTCCTTTACATGATCAAGGGACATGATTCATTCAGTCCAAAATAAATCACTTCAAATATTAAAGTACAATTTCAATTTATAACATAAGTGCACTTTATGAAATAAAGTCACTTTAATATTAGAAGGTGTTACGCCTCTTTCGTCACCTTGGTGAGCAAAATAGAGGTGCTTGCAATCTCAGTTGGGTCTGCTGAGCAGGACAGCTATAGAGAAAAGAGTTAGAGAAAGAAAATAAAAACTACAATTAAGAATTAAACTAAGATATGCAATAAAAACTAAATTCATGAGCATAGGGACATAGAAACAAAAA
>SNQJ01S0200791.1:0-12456 GCA_010110895.2 Picea sitchensis | reverse complement strand
CTCTTCGTGTGAGGTTTAAACCTCATGCAACTCTCGACAGATCCAACGAATGTCGGCTATTTAGACCAAGATATGACAGCTCAGACCTATCTTTCCATTGCACCTTTCCTACGCTGCCTGGACACGAATCCACGGTCTAGATTCTCTCAGCTGATCCGACAGTAGCTGTTGCTCCTTCCGAGCTTTGGTGCTTTCTTCCCAAACTTGGAAGAATTTCAAATTCTCAAAGGCCTTGACCTTTGTTCATCTTCCTTGCGAGCTCTACAACTTGAGTCCTGCCTGCGCGTATAAGAATGTTGCTTCTCTCGAGCTTTTCTCTTGAATCCTCAAGGGATTCCGCGACTTCTGCGCCTCTGCAGAGTCTTTGCACACAAAGTGCTATCTCTTCTGAGCTTTCTGCTACTCATATCTCTAAGGGATTTTATCCTTCTTCCTTCTCCTACAGATAGAGGATTTGGATGCCCTCCTAGCTATCCTTCACTCAAGAAACCTCTTGCTGAGTGCTCAGTGTGTTCAACAACCCTGCGAAGATCCTTCAGTGGACTCTTCCCCAATCACAGAACTCAACAGAGTTCCCTTCTTCTCTGTGCCTATCTTCACACTGTCTCAATGCCCTCCTAGAAAAGTATCAAGAATCCTCAATGATTCTTGCTTCTATTTGAACTCACAACATAGCTCTTCCTCTGTGCACTCCTTGCACGGGCTCAATGCCCACCTGGTAGAGATTTACAGAACTCCTCAGAGATTTTATCTTCTTCTGAACTCACAACAGAGTTCCTCTGTGCACTCCCTTTCACCTGCTCAATGCCCACCTGGAAGAGATTTACATAACTCCTGATAGATTCTGTCTACAACTGTTTTTCTCCACAGCCTTTCTTCCTGAGGTGTTCAACAACCTCAAAGGTCTTCCTCTGAGTTAATGACTTCAACTTCTGTGCCCACCTGGCTCGTCTTTGTCTGAATCCGCAGAGTTCAGAAGTGAATCTATGCACTGGTATTTAGAGACCATAGTACTCTGTCACGCCCTCCTGGCATGAAACCACAAAGAACCCTTCAAGCCTAAAAATCAAACAACTCCCTGCAAATGTCTAGCATACATCTACAACATAAAAGAACATAATGAAGCATCCACATAACACAAAAAACATACAAGAAAATCTTCTCTGGTTTATATTAATGTAAATGCCTCTTTACAAAGGTGTCCCTGAGCTCAGACTTTAACAGAGTCTCGACTCTTTCTCTTTTTCTCTCTCCTTCCTAAACTATTACAAAATGAGATCGAAATTGATCTTTTACAAGAGGGGCTCTTCCCTCCAATCTACCTACCCTATTCAATAGCATTGAATGGGCTATCTAGTCCGCAAATTGGATCTAGATCTCATCCTTACAAACATTAAAGGCCCACCTACTCTAATGCCTGTGCAAAAGCACGACCTCACGGCTCAACAACCTAAACATTAAATTACATTCAAATTCAAAATGGAAGATGAGGGTTGCGCCTCTCTTCAGCTTTGAATGCACGCACTGACGTGGTTGGATGGCTGGATAGCTGATGTGGAGAGATTCTCCTGCATCAAGTTCTCTGAGTAATGAAATTTCAAATTCATTCTACATATCCTTTACAAATTTCTGGCTTAACCTATCATCATTGCTACCAAATATCATCAACGTAAACTTCAATTAATAAAATACCATCTTGAGTTACCTTAATGTAGAGGTTGTTGTCTACAATTCCTTTTCTGAATCCTACCTTCTGTAGATATTTATCTAGTCTAGAGTACCATGCTCTAGGAGCCTATTTTAGACCATACAAGGCCTTCTTCAAATTTCACACATAATCTGCATTCTATGACAACTGAAATCCTTCTGGTTGTTCAATGTAGACTTCTTCTTCAAGTTCCCTGTTTAGAAATAATAATTCCACATCCATGTGATACACTTTAATATTCTTGGAGCATGCATAAGCTAAAAGAAATCGTATTGCTTCCATTCTGGCAACTGGGGAAAATGTCTCTTCAAAGTCGATTCCTTCAACCTGTGCGTATCCTTTACGTACCAATCTAGATTTGTTCCTTGTAACCTGTCCATCTTCATTCAATTTGTTTCTGAATACCCACTTTGTGCCAATCACATTCTTATTCTTTGGTCTTGGAACCAATTCCCAAGTGTCATACTTCTCTATTTGATCCAATTCTTCATCCATGGCCTTATTACATAATTCATCCTTTCTGGCCTCTTCAAAACTGTGTGGTTCAATCGTAGATAAGAGTGCTAGGTGAATTTAATCTCATGAACATATCCATCTTCTAGTCTCAACTCCTGCATCTTTGTTTCCGATAATCTGATCTGAAGGATGATTCTTATGTATTCGTTTGCTAGGTGTCTTTGGAGGCACTTGTTGAACTTTCTCTTCTACTTTTGTCTGATCCTCTTCATATTCCCCTTCTACTTCTTCTTCATCTTCTTCTTCTTCTTCGTAAAGTTGTTCCATTGATTCATTTTCTTATTCCTTTAATTCTCGTCCACCTGTTTCATCAATTGTTACATTGATGCTTTCCACAACTTTTTTCAACCTCATATTGTAACAATTGTATGATTTACTTGTACTTTAGTAACCAACAAGTACTCCTTTCTCCACATGAGATTCAAACTTTCCCATTCTGCCATATTCTCTTTTGATATAACATTTGCTTCTAAATATTCTGAAGTGATTCACATTTGTTGGTATTCCTTTCCATATCTCGTAGGGATTTTTTGTTGGACACACCTACCACACTTAGAGGGGGGCTGAATGAGTGTGGGGCTCTTTTTACCAAAACTTCCCTCTTACACAAAAATCATTAGTTGGCATTCAACATTTACTTATTACTCATTGTTGTCATTTATAACCAATTAGATGTGAACATATATTAGTAACATATATCAACAACATAGATCATCAATAAGTCATCACCACAAGGAACACATAAAACACAAGATGTATGTACACTTTTATTTTTATTACAGACTACAATCCTTGGGGTTTTTCAACAACAACTGAATAGAGTACAACTCTATAAGAACACCAACTCTATATTGCAAGACTCAGCTTACACCCTCAACACCAACTAAGATGAGGCAACAATCCTCAACAGATATCAATCTACAACAGGTACACGACCTGTCAGTAGTACAACCTGCATGTGTACGTACCCTGGATCACTACAACTAGCGTATGTATGTGTCCAATGTATATAGAAAACAACATATACCTTTTGATGTATTAGGGTTTATTATTTTCATCACATACTCAGATCCTCTGCAACCTGTAAGCATAATTTCTTCTGTCTTCCGCTTTCCATACTGACCACTAGTCAATCAAAACACATCTAAGCTCTCCAATAGCTTACTCATGCTCCACAACCAATCAATATGAATGCTAAATCAATCATGTATAAGCAACTAGTATACCATAGCAATCATATCACAACTAAATCACAAGAGTACTATTCATTCCATCAACCAATATAAATCACATCACGGCAGCCATACCAAAAATGCCCTAAGCATTCAGAACACAACAAGCAATACTATCCATTAAGACAATAATGTAACCATACCAATGTCTTAGTGACGGATCTGAGCCCATAAAATGTCGATCTGGAACCTGCTACAGTCTTCAATAACCAGTCATCATCTCAAACACAAATCTCCATGATTTTATCCACTGTACATGCCCTGTCCTCATACAAACTGCGTATGTAGACGCCTTGGCCCATTATAGCCCGCGTACATCTCAAAAACTAGGGTTTCTGAAGCTCCGAGACTTTTGTCGTCAAGATCTCTGAAATTGTCAAAACTTTGATGCGTCCATGAGATCCTCCTCACGCTTTCTTTCTCAGAATAGATCTTCAATCATGCTCAAGATATCCACACCAAATATTCTCTCACAAGAATCTCTCCATCAATACTCCAAAAGACAATCTCACAAGAAGCTCTCACAAGAAGCTCTCCATCAATACTCCAAAAGATAATCTCACAAGAAGCTCTCCATTGATCCACAAAAAGGATGATCTGCAAGAGACCATTGTTATATTATTTATATTTTCATCCTCTAGTTCACTTAACCCATTTCTAGGCCACTTAACCCATCTCTAGGTCACTTAACCTATTTTCCTTATTTTAGGGTTAACCACTTTCCATAAATAGAAAGTTCTCCAATACTTTATCATTTAAATGTTCCTTTTTGATTTTGTCACTTCACTTTATTATTTAAATAATCCTTCTTGAATTTGTCACTTTACTTTATCATTTAAATAATATTTTCTTCTTTTTAAGCATTTTGACTTCTTTGACCTTATGGGGCTTCAAGCCATCATATGGGGGTCCTTCAACTTCGTAGGTCCATAACTCTCAAACCGTGAGGAGTTATGTGACATTCCACATGCCACCGGAAATGGCATGCCAAGAACTATCCATATAGGATAGTTTCACCAACAACTTCATTGATCTTCATCTCATTATTCCATATACAAGCATGGGTTCTCTCAACTACAACTCAACCACAAAGCGTCTTCCCGTGAGGTTTTTCACCGTAAGGGGACCACTTTGGAGTTCATCCATTTGTACTTCTTATCAACCATGACAAATGAGTCATATTTTACATCAAACAAACTATGCATGATATATCAAAGAATCCATCTTCATTATGTATCAATGACAACTCATTGATCCATCTTCATCTATTGGTTTCCACTTGACATCTATCATTCTGATCAAGGACAATACATATACATTGTTCATCAATCATCAATCAATCATGCCTATCAATCAATCCATCACTTGATATCAATCAATCAAACCATTGGCATCAATGACAACATGATCCAACAATCTCCCCCTTTGGCATTGATGGCAATACCAATATTGATGTTTGGCATCAATGACAACATGATCCAACAATTTTGTCATTGTTGTTTATGATAATTACTCTATTTTGAATTTGAACTGTTGTATGCACAACATGTGTCCAAAAAAAAATATCTGTTAATTTGGAATCCATTAGCATTGTTCAAGTCATTTCTTATGTAATTAATATCCATAATGTTCCTTTGTCTCTGAACCACTCCTTGAACCAATCTATGAATCCATACTCTCGTGCACTGTCATATATCTGTCCAAACCTGATAAGTTTTCTTATGAATACATTTATGTCCATACTGTCCAAGACTCTACTACACAACTGTCCATAATGTTGACCCATTTATCACTATACTATCATGAAGTTTTCACTAATACAACTGATTGTACTTCTGCTAACTGACTGCTCTGGATATTTCTACTCAAACTCTCTAAGTTGCTCGAAGAATGGTTCTTTGGTCTATCATAGATATCACATAGACTCCCCCTATCTAATATTCATGTTACCTGCGAGTCTCTAAGCCAGATGGCTCAGAACAATTCCTACTCTGATGTGTATCCATCATCATCTTCATTGGTAGATTCATCATCTCTCTGATCTCTGACTTCTTTCTTTTTGTTTATGGATTCATCTTTCACTACAATGTGTGAAATTACAATCTCTTGAACCTGTTCCTTATTTACTTGTCCTTCTTTTCTTTCAGTTATTTTCCAAACCTTTATGTATCTAAAATCTTTCTTTTTCTCTGTAGAATTTTATTCATCTCATTTTATTTCCAATATTGCGATCCATGGGACCTGGTATTTGTTCACATGTTCATGTTTTCTTATCCATACTTTCTTATATCTAATATCAATGTTCTCTTTCATGGAAGTATCAATCATGCTTCTACAATCACTAGCTATGTGTCCATAGTTATGAAATTTGTAACATTCAATGTTACGTGGGGCCACATAGGTATTTATTGCTTTAACATTTCTTTTATAATCCTTGCAATCTACAACTTTATGTCCAAAATTAGTACAATAAAAACAATGACCATAAAATAAATTTGCATACCTAGGAGTGAATGATCTTCTTTGGGGTGTATTCCTTCTGAATTTCTTCCTTGAGTACTGATCATGATCATGATTTAAGCTTCTTTGTGGCTTGAGCATGGATGGTCTTCTTGAAGATGTATCTTCAATAGTTTTCTTAGATTTTGGTTGACCATGATTCCTTTCTTTGAGTACTTCTGCACAACTCTTTCTATTTTCTTCATTCTTCTTTTATAGCAACCTAGAGTGTTTCTCTTCATTCTCTATTATTGATGTGGATGTTTATGTCTCTTTGACGTTCTTGTTGAGCTTGACGATTTTACTACTCAATGTGACAACTTCTTCTTCAAGATTCTGAATCTCTTCTTCTTTATTCATTATCTGAGACTTCATGACTTCTTCTATTATTTTCTCTTATTCAAGATGGATTTTTAATGTGATTATTTCTTCTTCAAGTCCGTTCTCTTCTTGACAAAATTCTGCCTCAAGATGGTTTAGATCGTTAGTTCTTTCCTTAAGATGATTTGTCAATATCTTCTCTCTCATTTCTACTTCTTCCCTCTGTGTTGCTATGTTGGCTTCCAAATACTTCTTTTGATATTTAATATTTTCTTCGATCTTTCTGGCTTCTTCTAGATAATTTATTAAGTTCTTGATGACCTGTTGGGCTTCTTAAAAAATGTGAACACTTTCCTTTCGTTTCATCAGTTCTTTCTTGAGTGAATTGTTTTCTTCTATTTATTTTCTTAGTTCATCTAAAGCACTAATCAATTCTTCTTCATAATTGTCTTCCTTTTCAATTATTTTTTCTGCCTCATTTCCTTCATGGAATTCTATTTAAAGATGCCCGTGTTTTTCACAGTTAAAGAAAAACAACATACCTCTGGTGATTATGCATTGGAAATGAAAATGGTATGCATTTCCTTGTCATTGCCTTGTATGGTATGCATTGCCAATGGTATGGTATGGTATGCATTGCCAATGGAAATAGTATGCATTGTCTTGCCATTGTATGGTATGCATTGGCAATGGTATGGTATGGTACCACATGCATTGGCATTGGCAATGGAAATGGGAATAAAAATGATATGGTATGCATTGACAATGGTATTGTATGGTATGGTATGGTATGCATTGACATTGACAATGGAAATGGAAATGGTGTGGTATTCATTGGCAATGGTATGGTATGGTATGTATTAACATTGAGAATGGCAATGGAAATGGTATGGTATGCATTGGAAATGGTATGGTACAAATTGACAATGGTATGCATTGGAAATTATATGGTATGGTATGAATTGGTAATGGTATACCATAACATACCATACCATTCCATTTCCATTTCCATATTGCATACCATACCATACCATACTATACCATTTCCATTTCTGTTTCCAATGCCAATGCATACCATAGAATGCATACAATGGTATGCGTTGGCAATGGTATGGTATGGTATGCATTGCATGGAAATGGTATGCATTGGCATTGGAAATGAAAATGGTATGGTATGGTATGCATTGGCATTTCCAATGCCAATGCATACCATACAATTTCCATTGCCATTGCCAATTCATACCATACCATACCATTTCCAATACATACCATACAAGGAAATGGCAAGGCAACGCATACCATTTCCATTTCCATTTCCAATGCATAACATACAATACCATACAATATCATTTACAATGAATACCATACAATGCATACGATGGTATGCATTGCCTTTCCATTGTATGGTATGCATTGGCAATGGTATGGTATGGTATGGTATTGTATGCATTGGCATTGGCTATGGAAATGGAAATGGTATGGTATGTATTGGCAATAGGAATGATATGCATTGACAATGGAAATGGTATGCATTGGAAATGGTATGTATTGAAAATGGAAATGGTATGTATTGAAAATGGAAATGGTATGCATTGCATACATTTCATTGATATGGTATGCATTGGAATTGGCACTGGTAATGGAAATGGTATGGTATGGTATGGTATGCATTTCCATTGGAAATGCCAATGCATACTGTTGGAGCCGCCCTTGTTTTTCACCTCACGCAATTTTCAATTTTTGATACTTGAGATCTAAAGTTGTTTTTCTTTTCCTTCCAAAGTCTTAAAACTCTAAAGTCTTGTCGCCTGGACATCAATGCTTTTTCACTTTAAAAAAAGATCCATTTTTTCGCAAGTATGTTTGCTCTTTCATTTTATTTCGGGGCATCGCAAGCCAGATACTTCAAATTTTGAATTCATAAATCCCGAGACGCGAAACTGCGAATTCGTTTTTGTTTTTTCGTGCAAAAATTAACTAAGGTGAAACTTTTAAATCATGAGTATACATTTTTGGGAGTTCATGCCTCGGCATTCGTCGAGCCTAAGTTTTTGTTTTTACAACCCCGAGAGCCGAGAACACGATAACTTTTGTGATAACCTTGGTTAAATTTGGTTCTCAGCACCTCGCCACTCGGTATTTTCTTTCATAGAGTTAAGGTGTCCAAAACCCTGATTCATGAAGTTGCGACATGATTATAGCAAGATTAATTAGTCGCCAAATCTAATATTTCCTTCCCGTAATTTGAGCCTTAATTATCGCCACATCGCGATATGCTGATATCGCGACTCGGCATATCATTCTCCCAAAATTATGTATCCAAAGTTCCGAGTCGCGATATGGAAAATAAATTAATTATATAATTAAGGATGCGCCAAATCACGGTTACTGGTAATTAAGCTAAAATCGACACTCACAGTCTCGCGAGTCAAAGAGTCGAAATATAAAAAGGAAATTCATGATGCAGCGAAAAGCGAGAAAATTATTCAAGTCGCTAAGATTTGAAATTTTAAAATAAAACGAGATGCATCTCGCGCATCAAGGTTTGCACATCTCCTGAGGTAACTTTTTACTCTCCATACTCCGACTAACCGTGAGACCGCCAAACATTGATGACATTAATGGAAGATTAGAGTGAATCTACGAATAATGAGATCGGATTCTATGCCATAAATTTGTTCCTATTTGCAATTTGACAGACTTATATCAATAGTACAGAGTTTTCAAATATATACAAGAGTTTTCATTCTATTTTAAACATTTCTCATAAGCGCACAGAGCTCACCTTCTCCGAGTGAATTAATTCCTGCATGTATACACAGGTCTATTGCAGAAGAGAGAAAAAGCAAGCTTCAGCCATGGTTCCACGAAAATATGCGAAGGCAAAGGTCGGAGTCGCAATGCAAGGTTCCGACACTGTCTCTGATACTTCACCTCGGACTGGGGGCTCAGTACCCAACTGGTCGTTTATTTCAGACATTCTGCAGTCTGAATTGGTAAATTACTCAGACTCCGACGACAATGATAATGAAAAGGATGACCTGAAAACTAAATACAAGATAGTTGTTCAGTCGGGAATGCAAAGGATTGAAACCAGACCATGGATGTTGCCATATTACGACATGATCCGATGGGTGTTAGATCATGTAGACCTACCCACCAGAACCATCGTAAATGATCAACGGGCCATGGTCAGGACTTTTAGACCAGAGCATATCCAAACTATGTACAAGCTCCCAGCAACTGCTGAATACACGTATAATGCTGAATTCCTAGAGGAATTCAAGAAGAAGGAGTGTGAAGAATATGACAAAACTATGCCAGGTTTGATAAAGGATTGGGTTTCGCGCTCTGCGACATTTAGAGCGAATGACAAGGGCGTGTATTCCATTTCTTTCCTGGAGCCACAATTTATGTATGTGGAGATGATGACATGTTGACTATTCGGAAGAGAGGATACTTCGCATTTCTACATTGCGTGGGTACCTCTCATATTTCGGGTAGCGGAAGGTTGCTCATTTAATTGGGCGAAAATACTCTTGGATAGTTTGTTCAACCGGATTACAGAGTACAGGGAGCAGAAAGAAGTCAGGGGACCATCCACATTCTTCATGTCTGCGTATCTCATGGACGCGATATGCTCCATGACACCTTTTCCTTTGATGAATTGGGCTTGGAGCCCAACCCAAGAAAAAACTGTGCATGAATATCACGATAAATTGTGGGAAAATAAAGAAAATGAATTTATTTATGAGATTTTCAACTGGGTGATGGTGCCCCTGCACATCGCCATTTTTGGTCGTTCGCCACCCCGCATCTCGGATAGCATTGCTGCAAATCTGAGTCGTATCATGGACTGGTACGTAGAAGCAGAGTTCTCCTATTTTAGATTTTTCGGAGCTGCTGTTCCTCCGCTTGTGCTACCACTATTCATCCCCGACAAGCTGGCCTGTCGTGAGATTGCCCGACAAACAGTGATTGGCGGATTCAGTAAAGAGCTTAAAGCATCATCGAAGAAGGTATGGCCGTTTTTCCCCATTCAGCTAAATTCATATTCTTTATTGGATTTTGGGCATGCTAAGGCTGAGGCTACAACCTTAGAAGACTTGAGTTTGGTCTCTATCGAGTACAAAAAGCATGATCCTCAAAGAATCGTAACCACCCATTTGGAAAATTGTGGATTGAAGAAGTTTGAACACGAGTGTTCACCCTCGGATGATGTCTTTCGAGGGGCGAGGTCCTATGGGGAAGTGCTAGTTCGAATCAGATCTTTAGCACCCGAAGACATGGCCTCAGCCTTAAAGTTTCAGGAGCATAGAAAAAGATGTCTCCTCGTTGTGTTAGGAGGTTTGGGTCTTTCCAAGGATAAAGAGAAGGAGGATGAAAGTTCTGAGGGCCAAACTTCTAACCCCGAAAAACGTCAGGAAGGGGAGCAGGAAAAAAATCCCGAGCAAGAGAAAAATCCCGAGCAGGAGAAGAACCCCGAAACAGAAGAGGAGAATACTGACCCACCCAAGGAACATAGTCCAGAGGTGGAAATAAGAAACATAGACCTGCCAGAAATTTAGAATCCAGAAACTAAGACGATGACCTCTGATCCTTCGAAAGAGAAGGACTCACTCGTCACACCAGGAAAGGCGGCGAAGCAGATCGGGGAACCCATCACCTCTGTCACACCCTTGAAGTCGGCACAGGGATATGTTAGCGAGGGATGGATATTTGGTGAAGAACTGAGACCTATAAGGGCAGAGGAACTCCCTCCTAATGAATTCTTTTTTGACAAAAAGAGAAAAGATGTAGTGAAGCGAGAATTTTATCAAGAGGGAGAGTCCACTGTTAAAAAATACAAAATCATGACAGATGGCGAAAGCAAGAAAAGTGACCAGCTTGCTACTGAAATCGCTGGAACACTAGGTGCCTACGCTTCGACAAATCAGTTCTCGGTTGGACAGATGAATCTCCAATTAAAAAGAAAGAATTGCCTCATCAGGACCCTTGAGGCCAGGTTGGCTACAGCCACAGAAAATGCCAAGGGCCAGGCCAACATAGAGATGGAACAAGCTAGATTGGCTGATAAAAATGAGATAGAAACGCTCAAAATCAAGCTAGAGCAAGCAAATTCAGTGATCCGAGATGGTAGGGTCCAGGCAAGTCAGCAAAGGAGTATGATCACAGGATTACAGGCTCAATTAGAGGTTGCCGAAAGCAAAATGATCGACATCGAGGGGTTTAAATCCCAAGCGATTGATATCAGGGGCATGATCTCTTCTGTGCAACAACGTCTGTTAGACAAAGTGGGGTTCATCCAAGAAGATTGCATGTTAATGCATCATATTTCAGAAAATATGACTGTCAAAGAATGAAACGTAGAGGCTGCTCGGGTCGCTTTTCAAGAGGCGGTTATAGCTACCAACAACAGGTTTTCGACAGATTCTCTAGGACTCACCATCGCTGAACAAACAAGAGGTAATATTCTGTTAAAAGATTGGGAACATAATATTACCTTAAGCAAGGAATAGGCTCAAAAGGTAACTAATTCTTTACAAGAAGCTTTCAATGCCATAGATGGCGAGCTGCTAGGAATGGAGAATGGAGGTGACTCAGAGACACTAAGGCAAATGAATGTAGATCAGATCTCCCTCGATCTAAAGGAAAAGAATGAAAGAGAGTCGGTGCATATCTCTAAGATGGACAGGGTAGATATGGCTCAAGTTGATAAACATTTGATTCAACCGAGCGCGCAACTCATCTCTCTTCACATCATTGACACACAAATAGGTGATAAACTTCCGCAGTTGGCTTGAGAGTGCTATTTCGCCAAGGCCAGCTGTCAAGCAGAGCCTTCACAGCTTGTATCCCAGTTCGTGGACAAATGTATCATGTGTACCGAATCCACACAAATACAAGCACCTGGCACATTTTGAAAACAGAGTAGAAGAGATGGAGCGATTTCGCTCCTCCCAGCTGTCAAACCGAGCTTTCACAGCTTGTATCCCAGTTCATAGACAAATGTATTATATGCACCACATCTACGCAAAGACAAGCACCTGGCACTTTTTGAAAATTGAGTAGGAGGGAAAATTTGTATAAATAGATCACAAAAAGAAGAGAAAGGGGATGGACTTTTTTGGAAAGGATTGTAATAGAGTTTTTTCATTCAAGAAGTTAAAAGAAGAAATT
>SNQJ01S0200789.1:15609-32524 GCA_010110895.2 Picea sitchensis | reverse complement strand
GGCTCTTAGAGGGGGTGGTTGTCAATTTATAACAAGTTTTTAGGGTTTAGGGGGGTTAGGGGTTTTTAAAAACCAAAAAAAATTTGACTTTTGGGGTCCGCGGGCGTCCTACAGAAAATTGGAACCGAACCGGCCGGTTTTTGTCCCGGTTCTAACCGGCCGAGGGTCTAACCGGTCAAACCGGCCGGTTCCGGTTCCGGTTAGACCGGTTTTTAAAACTATGTTCACAATATGTTCTTTGGTGACAATATATTCCAACTTGAAAAAAAATTCTACTACTTGTTCTCTTAAGAAGTGATACTTGATTGGAATATACTTTGTTTTTTAGTGCATAATAGGATTTTGTGAAATATTCATTGCACTTGTGTTGTCACAAATTATTGAGATCGGGTGATCATATTCTACCTTAATATCTTTCAAAGTATGGTTCATCTAAAGAACTTGAGTGCAACATGTTGTTGTTGTTATATACTCAGCCTCTGTTGTGAATAGAGACTGAAGATTGTTTCTTGCTCAACCAGGACACTAAATTGTGTTATGAACACAAATGTATAGAAATAGATATAAATAAATAATAATTAATACATCATAAATGAAAATATGTGTCTTTATCTAAAGTATGTGTCTATTCATGTAATGGCACCCCCCTACGAAGGTATATAAACGGAACCTCATTATCGTCGTAATCATCTTATCTATTCATTATCTTATACATTTATATATTATTATTTCATCCTAAATGGATTATCTTGTATTCTAGATATTTTGGATAATTTATGTGTGAGCGAACTTTGTTTGTCTCATTTGGTATCATAGCCTCGTTTTTTTTATCCCAGCCATTGACCATTTAAGCTTCTAGCCACACTGAAAAATCTTCAAAGTTTCTCTTATTGTTTGGTCTTTGACCACAAACCATCCCTTGGCCATTTTATAAATCAAGTTCTATTGAAGAAAAAAAAAAAAACCTACTCCAAAAAAAAAATGTTATTGTTCACATATATTGTAGCGTGTTGGCCTTTGAATATATTTATCAATTGCACAATATTTTTGTTACTAAACACGGAAAAGTAATAATGGAGTAATATAGAGACAAAAATTGTTGCAATACTTTCAGAATATTAAACACATAAAAATTGAAGAAGGTATCGGGTTTTATCACTCAAATTCAGTTTATTCGGGGTTGACCGTCGTACCCTTTTCGCAACTCTCCAAATTAATGAGCTATTGTTTTTTCGGTTAATATTAGCCGATATTTTCTTCCACTGGAGTTGCACAAATCAACCATAAGTGGTGACATATCATAACCCATAAATTGTGGTTTACGATAACAAAAGTTGATTAAGCCTTATTTCAAAAAGATTAGAGGTAAAACGCCATAAATAAATAAATAAAGCGATAAAAAGGGTTCAACGTGAAAAGAAAAGTTATTGTGGATTTTTAATGTCCCACGTTAAAAGACAACATAAGCAATATACATTTTTAAAGTGGGAAGATGTGATGACTTTTATGATTATAAAGGAGCCATAAAATCTTAAAAGATTTTTTATTTATAAAATTATAAATGTTACAAGCACAAAGCTTACAAAGAAAAGTATAGGGTGGTAAAAATAAAAATATTTTATATAAATAAGTTGGTATAAGGCTTAAGTTGGTAAGGGTTATAAACAATTATCATTTAAACATAAGGATTATCAAAAGGAAAGGGTTTATCATATTGTAGAGTTGAAATATTAAAGTAAAAAGAAGTATAAGGATAAGTAAGACTAAAAAAATTTCAAAACCAAGATTTTAAAAAAGGATAATTTCAAGGAAAGAAGTTATTTAAAAAAAAAATGAACAATTCAAAATTGACGAAAGGAGGATATTCTTATGAAAGTTGTCACACTTCATGTTTCAGGTTATTTACATTAAAGGGAAGTATTCAAGGAAAAGAAGTTAACATTAAAGGGAAGTATTCAAGAAAAAGAAGTTAACATCGGCATCAGCATGATCGAGGATGAGAATTATATTAAAATTACTTGGCAAATCAATTATTAATTCCAGAGCCGAATATAATTGAAAAAAAAAAGATATTTTTCGCATGAAACTATATGAAACTGAGTTACAAGTGACAATTGATTAATATGAATATATATCTCAATTCAATGTTAAAACTATGTATAAAGAGGAAATTGACATCATTCTCGGGTTACCCTGGTTTAAAAATCTAGGTACTTTCATCTTAAACATGGAGAAAAATTGTGTGACTTTCCCCTATAGGAAGAAGATGATGACATTGCAAGACCCTACTATGAGGTCAAAATCAATAATACCTTCAGCAAAAGACTTTAAAGATATATCGAAGGTGATCCTTCAAGAAAATCAAAATTCAATATTGATGCAGACCCCCTATCCCTCCTCAGGGTTGCGCGACCTCCCGGTCAGGATCTTCTGGTTCGGGAGCCGAAATGACTCTTCTGGTTCCAAACTAGAACCCTTCGAAACGAACACACAGGTCCCTCACTAATGCTCGGTTGGCTTTTCCAAGTGCCAAGAGTGAGCTCCCATGGCACACGACCAAGACTCGTGACCTTGCACTAAGCCAAAAAGGGCACTTATCGGGGACCGGAACTTCACAAGTCAAGCGTCTCGTCCCTTCGTTCTTCGAACCCCCGGTGGCCGAAATGTCGAAATGTCCCAGCACCGGTTCCTTCGGGTTTTCGTGTTTCGCGAAATCAGAATGCAAGGGATATCTCTGCTCTTTGGGATCCCCGGTTGCCGAAATGACGAAAATGTCCCGGCGCCTATTCTTTCGGGTTTTCACGTTTCGCGAAACCTGGGTGCAAGGGATATCTCTGCTCCTTGGAAATCCTGGTTGCCGAAGTACCGAAATGTCCTGGCGTTCATTCTTTCGGGGTTTCGTGATTCGGGGAATCGCGATGCAAGGGTCCCACTCATCTGTCTTTCGAATTCCCGGTTACCGAAATACCAAAATACCTCGGCGCTTGTTCTTTCGGGATTTCGTGATTCAGGGAATCGCGATGCAAGGATCCTGCTCCTCTGTCTTTTGGGTTCCCGGTTGTCGAAATACCGAAATGTCGAAACGTCGCAAACTCAAGGCACTTGATCAATGGCTCACAACGCCCTCCAGCTCTACGATCAGATCTCTTCCCCGCCACTGACCTCCTCGCAACTCCACTTGATCCAACGGCTCACGGTATTTAGCGACTCTTCTCGAGATTTCTCCATCGTCTGTTCAGATCTTCGAGATCTTCTCTCCAGGATCTACACAATGTTAAATTCTGTGCTCCTACCTCAAATCGGACAGTCCGCGAGATTCTCCACCGCGATCCAATGCTCGACGGCGTTCTTCCTCCTGAGCTTTTACTCACGTCAGACTTAGAAGATTTTCTAAGTCTTTGAAGACTCGGTCTTCGTTCCTTCCAGGGAATGAGTTCTTGGATTTCGATAACACTTTCCGAAGCGTTATCCCTCATGAGCGTCGCCTTGTGTAGGCCTCGGATTCCCACGCACTCCTTGCGTCGAAGGGATTTCGATAGCTCGGATCCAAGGGTTTTCTCACAGAGCGATTCCTCCCGATCTCCTGGTGTTCTCTCCTTGCTCAATGCACACCTTGCAGAGCTTTAATGAATAGAAACAATTGAAACTGGAAAACTCACAGTTCCATCCACTTGTTCATGTAAACAGAAAATGACAGGGAAAATGCACACAGTCCACACACCATACATTTCAATCAATTTTCCATTATGTTATATTCACAAGTGCCCAATGGCTATAGAATACATTCAAAATTACAGTAACTCAAAAACACTGAGATCTCCTGCTAACTCGCAGTTCTCTCTTACGGCTAATTTCTCTATGTATTACAGCTCTCTCTAACTGGGTGTACAAACTTCTACATAACTCAAAAATGTTTCTAGGGTTTTCCCCGGGCTACTTGCCTACTCTAAAATTCATCCTATGCTATCTTAGTTCAGTGGCATTCCAGAGCCGAAGTGGAAACTCCTGCTCTGTTTACAATTTCAAAAATTTGCCTCAAAGGGTAAAATTCGGCACCGGTTCAAGCATTCCTCCAAAGGTGAATTTTTGGCGTTGAGTGGAGGCGGATTCTGAAATCGGTTGCAAATGCCCACGCAGAAGTTCTGGAAGAACTCTCACGTGTTGAGTGGTCTCGCCTCTGCGCGCTTGCCAACGATGCTCCTGCATCATACTCCCCTTAACAAAAATTCATGGACTCATGTCCATGAGCTCCTCTACTGACTTTCCCTTCTTCTGGATAGCAGCTTCATTTTCCCAACTGGCATCTTCTATTGGGTGTCCTTTCCATTTGACCAGATATTCAAAATAATTCTTCCTCCTGGTCTTCTTATCAATCCTCTGAAGAACAATTTTCTCCATCTGCGACTTTTCTGCCACAGGCATCTGTTTCTCCCACTTAATCTTTCCTTGATCTTCTGACCCTTATGTGTCATCTTTCCTGTAAGGGTACAGGTCTAAGACATTGAATATGGGTGAAATGTCCACACCATCTGGCAGCTCGATCTCATAGGCGTTTGCATCAAACTTCCTCAAGATCTTACAGGGTCTTATCTTCTTCATCTTCAATTTGTTATATGTTCCCCTAGGGAACCTTTCCTTCCTAAGATGTGCTAAAAACTGATCTCCCACTTCAAATTGAGGTTCCCTGCGATGTTGATCAACTATGTGCTTGTATTTCTGGTTAGAACTCTGTAATTGGTCTTTGATCCGACTATGGAGTCTTTGCATTTCAGCAGCAAAATCCTCTGCTCCAGCGCTTCTGATCTCTCCTTGTTCCAAGTCCCTTAACTCAGACACTCCCCTGGGTTGCATTCCATAGAGTATTTGGAATGGACTCCTTCCAGTGCTCCTATTTGTTGAGTCATTGTATGCAAATTCTGCTTGTGGCAGACTCTGATCCCACTGGTTATGGTGTTCAGTAACCAGGCTTCTCAATAAGTTTCCCAAACTTCTATTTACCACCTCTGTCTACCCATCTGTCTGAGGGTGATAAGTTGAGCTGAAGGACAAATCTGTCCCATATTCTTCCACAACGTCCTCCAAAAGTGACCAACAAATTTTGTGTCTCTGTCTGAGATAGTGCTCCTGGGTAGACCGTGAAGTCTCACAACTTCTCTAAAAAACAGATTTGAAACATGTGTTGCATCACTGGTCTTCTGGCATGGGATGAAATGTGTCATCTTTGAAAATCTATCCACCACCACAAATATGGAATCAAATCTTCTTTGTGTTCTTGACAGTCCCAACACAAAATCCATGCTTATTGCATATCAAGGCCTCTCTGGTATTGGCAATGGTTGATACAATCCAGTGTTCTGTCTTTTCCCCTTTGCATGTTGGCAAATCCTACATTTGTTCACAAACTTTATCACCTCTATTCTCATACCTAGCCAATAGTATGAACTGCTCAAATGTGCAAACGTTTTATCATGGCCGAAATGTCCAGCCAATCCTCCACTATGCTTCTCCTTCAGAAGATTGTCCCTCATTGAGCATCTTGGTATGCACAATTGATTTCCTCTGAATAACAATCCTTCCTGAACCATATACTATGTCCACTGACTTCTATCTCTCAGTAAAGGGCTTGTACATGCTTCGTAGGCCTCCTTGAAATCTGTATCATCACAATACATATCCTTAAGGTGTTCAAACCCCAAGGTCTCCACCTAGAATTCTTGCAGAATTAAACATCTCCTGCTTAATGCATCGACAACTTTGTTAGTATTCCCAGCAATATGTTTTATGACAAAAGTAAAATTTTGCATAAATTCAACCCATTTTCCATGCCTCTGAGTCAGTTTTTCTTGTCGAGTTATGAATTGTAAAGCTTGGTTATCATTGTACAAGACAAACTCTTGCGGGACAAGATAATGCCTCCATTTCTTCAATGCTTGAATTATGGCATATAACTCCTTGTCATATGTGGAGTATTTCCTCTTAGTCTCATTCAGCTTCTCACTGAAATAGGCAACAATTTGATTGTCCTGACTTAGAACTACTCCTACTGCAACTCCACTTGCGTCACATCTTACCTGAAATGTCTTCCCAAAATTCGGCAAGACCAGAATTGGTCGTTCTGTTATCTTCTCCTTCAGTATATTGAATCTCCTTTCGGCCTCCTCTGTCCATTTAAAAGACTTGTGTCGCTTCTTTATTGTATCCATCATGGTTGCACAAATCCCATTAAAGTCTCTAATGAACTTTCTATAAAAACTTGCTAAACCATGAAATCTCCTTACCTCGAACATGCTCCTTGGTGATGGCCATTCTCTGATCGCTTTCACCTTCTCTGGATCCATCTTCAGTTCATTCGAAGAGATCATGAAACCCAAATAAATGAGTTCTGTCTTCATAAAAGAGGACTTCTTCAGATTGATCAGCAGCTTCTCCTGTTGTAGCCTCCTCATTACTAGCGTTAGGTGTCTCAAATGCTCCTCTTTAGTCTTGCTAAAGATCAGTATATCCTCCAAATATACAACCACGAACTTTCCAATGAAATCTTTTAGAATTTTGTTCATCGGCCTCATAAAATTGCTCGAGGCATCCGTTAAGACAAATGGCATAACTAGCCACTCATACAAACCTTCATTCATCTTAAAGGATGCTTTCCACTCATCACCTTCTCTCATCCTGATCTGGTGATATCCACTTTTCATATCTATCTTAAAAAGGAAATTTGCTCCACTTAAGCAATCCATTAAATCATCCATTCTCGGTAAAGGAAATATTTACCTGATGGTGATCTTGTTGATGGCTCTCGAGTCTATGCACATTCTCCATCCTCCATCTTTCTTTGGGCTTAACACAGTTGGTACTGCGCATGGGCTCAAACTTTCTCTGACTAAACCCCTTATCCAACAACTCTTGGACTTGGTTCCTCACCTCCTCATTCTCTCGAGGTGTTAATCTGTACGCTGCTTTGTTTGGCAGGCTTGCTCCTGGTATCAAGTCGATATGATGACTGATACTCCTGATGGGCGGAAATGAGTTTGGAAACTCATCCACCACTATATCAAAAAAATTATCCAGCAGATCCTGAACTTCTTCAGGTAAATCATCCACTGATGTACTTGTAAGGATGACTCTGGGCTTCCTCACCACAGCAAACTGCATCTCTTGTTCTTCCTTGACTTCTTTCAGGAGTTCCTTCCCACTCATGAGAAGTATGCTTGTGTTGGCTTCCTCTTTCGCTCTCTTCTCCTCCATTGGCAGCAACATATGTGTCCTACCATTCTTCTCCAATGTATATGTATTCTTCCTTCCATCGTGAATGACATTTCTGTCAAACTGCCATGGAATTCCCAACAAAATGTGGCATACGTCCATGGGAATTACATCACATAGTATTTCATCTTTATATCCTTCTATTTTAATTTCAACCAGGCATTGTTTAGTTATCATTACCTGGTGTCCTTTTTGCAGCCATGAGACTTTGTATGGCCTTGGGTGTGCAGTTGTATTCAGCTTCAATTTCTCCACCATCTCTGTGGATACTAGGTTGTCAGTACTCCCACTGTCAATGATCACCTTGCATACTTTATCCTTAGTCTTGCAAGCTGTCCTGAAGAGATTGTTTCTCTGCACTGGCTTTTCAATTTCTGCCTCTGGTTTTAAGAGAACTTTTTTCAACATCAGGGATGCTCCATCCTCTGCTCCTTCTGCTTCAACATCTCTTTGTCTTGCTTCTGAAATGTGAGCTTCTCCTCCTTCCTTCTTCTTCTCGGGACATTCCCAAGACATGTGCCCTCTCTTTCCACAGTTATAGCACCTTACTCCTCCTTTTCCTCTTCCTCTAGAAGAGTTTCTTCCACCACTCTGTCTCCCTCGTGAACTTCCTCCTCGTTCTGAGTGATTGTGTGGTTTCTCAGCCTCGTCCTTAGACTGATGTGCTTTTTCATGGTTAAATCCCTTTCTTTTGCTTGGGATCGAGCCTTTACCTCTTCCTCGTTGGTTTTGTTTTCTGGTCAACTTCTCCTCTGCCTTCAACGCAAACTGATAAGCATCTTCCACAGTCCTCACTAACATCATGCTAAGTTCATCCTAGATTTCATATCTCAAGCCATTTATATATCTGGCGGCTCTTTCTTCGTCTCTCTCCCTTTGTCTAGTTCTGATGTTCAGCCTGTAGAACTCCTCGGTGTACTCCTTGACTATCATCCCTTTCTGTCTCAGGTTCTGTAGCTTCCTGAACAGATTGATCTGGTAGTCTTTGGGTATAAACTTAGCCTTTAGTTTGGCTACCATCTTGTCCCAACTCTTTATCCTCTGTTTGCCTTTACTTCTCCTCTCAGCCTCCAGTTCGTCCCACCACAGTGTTGCATGCCCTTTTAGCCGGGTGACTGTCTGCTTCACCTTCTTCTCCTCATCGACATCTTCATAGTCGAAGTGTTTGTCCATGGACCTTATCCAGTCCAACAGTTCTTCAACATATAGATTTCCCTCATACATGGGGACCTCTATCTTAGCTCTGCCTCCCAATCTGGAAACTGCTGTCCAAAAGTTCTTCTGCAGCATCCTCTCCTGCAGCTTCTTCAATCTCAACCTCTTTACTTTCTGCATCACTGACATCCCCAACGTCAGGTTCTCTTCTCTATGTTGCTTCCATTTTTTCCAATCGGGCACGAAGCTCTCGCATCTCCCTCTCTACAGCACGATTGGCTAAAGGCGGCTCTCGTCTTGTTGGTGGCATTATGTCGACTATCTGTCACACACAGAGTACAGCTCTGAGTTCTCTATCTTCTTCTTTTCCTCCTTTTCCTAAAGTCTACAGACGAAAAACCGATGCTTTGATACCACCTGATCCAGACCCCCTATCCCTCCTCAGGGCTGCGTGACTTCCCGGTCAGAATCTTCTGGTTCGAGAGCCGAAATGGCTCTTCTGGTTCCAAACTGGAACCCTTCAAAATGAACACACAGGTCCATCACTAATGCTCGGTTGGCTTTTCCAAGTGCTAAGCGTGAGCTCCCACAGCACACGACCAAGAGTCGTGACCTTGCACTAAGCCAAAAAGGGCGCTTATCAGGGACCGGAACTTCACAAGTCAAGCATCCCGTCCCTTCATTCTTCGAACCCCCGGTGGCCAAAATGTTGAAATGTCCCAACAGTGGTTCCTTTGGGTTTTTGCATTTTGTGAAATCAAAATGCAAGGGATATCTCTGCTCTTTGGGATCCCCGGTTGCCGAAATGCCGAAAATGTCCCGGCGCCTATTCTTTCGGGTTTTTGCGTTTTGTGAAACCTGGGTGCAAGGGATATCTATGCTCCTTGGAAATCCCGGTTGTTGAAGTACTAAAATGTCCTGGTATTCGTTCTTTCGGGGTTTCACGATTCGGGGAATCGCAATGCAAGGGTCCTGCTCCTCTGTCTTTTGAATTCTCGGTTACCGAAATACCGAAATGCCTTGGCGCTCGTTCTTTCGAGATTTCGCGATTCGGGGAATCGCGATGCAAGGATCCTACTCCTCTGTCTTTCAAGTTCCCGGTTGCCAAAATACCAAAATGTCGAAACGCTGCAAACTCAAGGTGCTTGATCAATGGCTCACAACACCCTCCAGTTCTACGATCAGATCTCTTCCCCACCACTGACCTCCTCGCAACTCCACTTGATCCAACGGCTCACGGTATTTCGCAACTCTCCTCGAGAGTTCTCCACCGTCCGTTCAGATATTCGAGATCTTCTCTCCGGGATCTACACAGTGTTAATTTTTGTGCTCTTACCTCAAATCGGACGATCTGCGGGATTCTCCATCGTGATCCAATGCTCGACAGCGTTCTTCCTCCTGAGCTTTTAATCACGTCAGACTTAGAATATTTTCTAAGTCTTTGAAGATTCGGTCTTCGTTTTTTCCAGAGAATGAGTTCCTAGATTTCGATAACACTTTTCGAAGAGTTATCCCTCCTGAGCTTCACCTTGTGTAAGCCTTGGATTCCCACGCACTCCTTGCATCTAAGGGATTCTGATAGCTCGGATCCAAGGGGTTTCTCACACAGAGATTCCTCTCGATCTCCTGGTGTTCTATCCTCGCTCGATGCACACCTTGCAGAGCTTTAATGAAGAGAAACAATTGAAACTGGAAAACTCACAGTTCCATCCACTTGTTCATGTAAACAGAAAATGACAGGGAAAATGCACACAGTCCACACACCATACATTTGGATCAATTTTTCATTCTGTTATATTCACAAGTTCTCAATGGCTACAGAATACATTCAAAATTACAGTAACTCAAAAACACTGAGATCTCCTGCTAACTCGTAGTTCTCTCTTACAACTAATTTCTCTCTGTATTCCAGCTCTCTCTAACTGGGTGTACAAACTTCTACCTAACTCAAAAATGTTTCTAGGGTTTTCCCCTGGCTACTTGCTTACTCTAAAATTCATCCTATGTTATCTTAGTTCAGTCACATTCTAGAGCCGAAGTGGAAACTCCTGCTCTGTTTACAATTTCAAAACTTTGCCTCAAAGGGTAAAATTCGGCACTAGTTCAAGCGTGCCTCCAAAGGTGAATTTTCGGCATTGAGTGGAGGCAGATTCTGAAATCGGTTGCAACTGCCCACGCAGAAGTTCTGGAAGAACTCTCACGTGTTGAGTGGTCCTGCCTCTGCGCGCTTGCCAACAATGCTCCTGCATCAAATATCAAGGATGCAAAAAGAATTTGATGAATATATCACAGAAAAAATGAAGAAATTTCTTGCTTAAAAGACCACGGTGAAAAACTACTTACACAGATCAAGAAGTCAAAGGATATAAAACATTGTATTCAGAATTTGGAACAAGAAAATCAGGACCTCGGAAAGAAATTATCGGAAAAAGATGAAGAAACCTCGCATTTAAATAACCTTCATCAAATACTATTGGAACAAATCAGAATGATGAAAGAGGAAGAATCTGAGAAGGAAGACAATAACAAAGTCGACTAATCAGATAATGAATAAAACTCATTCATAAAGATTCATAATCAAAGTTTTCTCACACAGATTAAGAAGTTAAAGAGTGATAAGAAGTCGCTACAGAATAAGTTAGAGAAACTTATCAACAAGGAATCATTGGTTGATAAAGAGACAATGACTGAACCTATGGAACTAGAGAAGTCTTAAGATGTAAAAAACTCAATTGTGGATAAAGGAATTAATACAGACCCAGTCAACCTTACAACTCAAAAGGATGCAAATCCAGCTGATGTAAAGAGGTCTTCAAATGTCAAAGTAGAAACAAACCAGGGGTATAAAAAAGACTCAATTCCAAAATTTAATCAAGAAAAAGCTACAAGTATACGAAGTAAAGATCAAGTTGCAAGGACGCCTCATCGACATCCTAATCACAAAATTTGATACTTCAACCAATCAATGTATCAACAAAAATAAATGACCAATATGTCAAAGAATATTACTTCCACTACAAGTGGCGCTCAAAGTAGAAGCCATCATAGGAGTCGAAATACATCAAGTTTTTTTTCTGAGAACCCTATAAACATCAAGTTGTGCAGAAGATCGAATTAGAGTGGGCACAGTCCTTTACAATTTGACAGTTATGCTCAACGTTTAGAATATCCTATCGTCTCAGGTCCTCAATGATCACTAACTCAAGAATGAAGAATCAGGAAACAATATTACAAGTCAGAGAAAGAGATAAGTCTTCAGTAAGTATGCTTTTAGGACAAAACATTTTTAAGGAGAAAGCAATGTTATGAACACAAATATATAGAAATAGATATAAATAATTAATAATAATTAATACGTCATAAATAAAAAGATGTGTCTTATCTAAAGGACGTGTCTATTCATGAAAGGGAACCCCCTGCATGGGTATATATACAAGTATTCATTCTTATTGTAATCATCTTATCTATTCATTATCTTATACATTATAATATTATTATTTCATCCTAAATGGATTACCTTGTATTCCATATATTTTGGATAATTTATGTGTGAGTGAACTTTGTTCATCTCATATTGTTGCCTAGAAAGAATGTTCCTCCACTTGTACTTTTACTATAATCAACACTACATGTCCAATTTGCATCTATATATGTTGTTAGAGTAAAATATTCACCTCTTGAGTACTACAAGCCAAAATCCAAGGTGCCATTGAAATATTTAAATATTGTTTTCCCTGCTTGCGCATGAATTTCTTTTGGTGTAGTTTGAGACTGTGCAACCAATCATACTGCTTGCATAATGTATGGCCTTGATGTCATTAGATATAGTAGGTTGTTAATCATTAACATATACAATGTTTGATTTGTTTATGGAGATTCATCATTTGTGCTCAATTTACGACATGTGACCATGGGTGTGTTGACTAGTACACAATATTCCATTCTAAACTTATTCAACATTTTCTTGATATACTTGGTTTTTCAAATGAATATGTCTTTGTGAATTGATAAATCTATAAACCAAGAAAGAATGACAATTCAACAAGCATAGACATCTCAAATTCCTTTTGCATTTTTATTGCAAACTCTCGGCACTTTTTTTTCATATTGCCTCCAAAAATGATGTCATCTACGTAAACCACAATAATTAATTGATTTTCTCCTATTGTCTTGATGTATATATTATTGTCAACAATTCATGTTTTGAAACCTTGTTATTGTATATATTTGTCAAGTCTTTAATTTCAAACTCTAGGAGCTTGTTTTAGCCCATAGAGTGTTTTCTTCAATCTGCATACATGATCCTTATTTTTGGATAACAAGAATCATTTTGGTTGTTCAATGTATACTTCTTCCTCTAAATTTCCATTGAGAAAGGCAGACTTGACCTCCATTTGATAGAATTTAAAGTTCTTGCAACATGCAAATGCCAAAAACATTCTGATAACTTCTAGTCTGGCAACTAGGGAAAAGGTTTCTATGAAATCAATACCTTCAACTTGAGAATACCCTTTACAAACCAATATTTTTTTATTTCTTATTCCCTATACATCTTCATTCAACTTGTTCCTAAAAACCAACTTGGTGTCAATCACATTTTTATCTTTTGGTCTCGGAACAAGTTCGCATGTCTCCTTCTTCTCAATTTGATTCATCTCTTCTTCCATGGCATCAATCCAATGCTTGTCTTCACTAGCTTCTATAAAGTTTTTAGGCTCTGTTTTAGATAATAATAAAAAAATAAGTTTGCATGTTCTGGTGCACTTGTTAGTATTTTTCTAGTCTGAACTTTCATATCTTTATTACCAAAAATTATATTTTCTCAATGATTCTTTCGGACAAACATAGATGGTGTCTTTATAACTTGACGTTCTGGTTCTTCTTCTTCTTCTTTACAGTTTGGATCATCTATTTGAACATTTTATTTCACCTTCTAATATCATGCTTCATCCACTTTCACATTGGCTTTCTCTACGATTTTTCTCAATGTCTTATTGTAAAATTGATAAGCCTTGCTTCTTGAAGAATAACCAAGAAAGTCCTCGTCATATCTCTTTATGTAGCACTTGCTTCCAAAAACTTTGAAGTATTTAACTATTGATGGTCTACTCTTCCATAATTCATAATGTGTTTTGTTGTTGTTGACTCTGATTTTTTCCCTCTATTCAAAATGTAAATTGTGGTATTGATTGATTTTCTCCAAAACTTGTTTGATAGATTAGTTTCATTCAACATTGTTCTATCCATATCTTGTAAGGTTTGATTCTTTTTCTTTACCACTCCATTCTGATGTGGAGTTCTTGTAGCTGAAAAATGTCTCTTTATTCCATGAAGCTCACAAAAGTCCTCAAATTCATTTGAAATAAACTCACCTTCTTTGTATGATCTCATGCACTTGATTTTCAAATTAGTTTTGTTTTCAACCAAGGCATTGAATTCTTTGAACTTCTCAAACACTTCATATTTTTCATTTAGAAATGTAACCCATGTCATTCTAGAGTAATCATCAATAAGAAACATGAAGTATTTTTCACCTTGTAGACTTTGTGTTCTTGTAGGACCACAAAGATATATGTGAACGAGTTCCAATGGCTTCGTTGTTGAGTACTCATTTGATTTGAAGCTTGATCTTGTATATTTTCCATGCTGACACTACTTACAAAGAGTGTTTGAGGGTTTAGAAATCTTTGGCATATCGCTCACTGTTTTTTTGGTGTTGATTTTTACTAGATTGTCAAAGTTTATATGGCCCATTATTCTATGTTATAACCAACTCTCGTCTATTTGTCCCATATAGCATTTTTCTCCCCTGATCTCAATGAATATATATACAGTATTTGAGGTTCTATATGCATTTTCCACTAATCTTCCCGATATTTTTTTCCTTATATCACATCATTAATAATCAAATGTGAGAGTGTGTCATTGATCACACATTTGACTAATACTGAGAAGATTATGTTCCAAACCTTCAACATACAAGACATTCTCGGTTTTAGTCTTCCCATTATCAAGACTAAAAGTACCTTTTATGGCTATCCTTGTGGTAGCATTATCTCCAAATGTTACACTGCCTTCGTTTACTTCCTTCAAAGTGTGAAACTTGTTCTTGTCCCCTATCATGTGGCTTGAGCATCCACTGTCAATGTCACATATGTTTCTTTTGTTTTGAGATAAAGGTAGTTTGCACAAGCATAGATTCCTCCTCCTTCTGCTTTCCTTGCTCCTGCTTCCTTTTCCAAACTCCTATGGGTTCTTTATTTTGTTTGGAAAGGGTATATTCTTCCCTATTTTTTCTAGAAGTTTCCACTAGGACACTTCTACAAAAATGTGTTAAGTGTCCATAGTTGTTTCACTTATAACATACAACATTGTAATCAAATAATCGAGCAATTATAGTTTCTATTTGAGAACCCATAAGTACTTATGTTTTTGTTCCATACATGATTATTTCTTACATATGCTCTACAATCTATTGCTTTATGACCAAAGTGATTTCAAGAAAAACAATAACCAAGGAAAGAGTTTTGGTATCAAGTTGTGTGAGCCCATCTTGGTGGAAAAGATCTTTTGAATCTATCAATTTTGTCTTTGGGAGGAATGTCAACTTTCTACAGAACATGATTTTCTCCCTTCATGTTGTCTTCATCATTGATGGATCTTTTGAGTACATCAACATAGATTTTAGATTTTCCTTCATCTACTTTCCTTGGTGGCTCTGTAGCCTTTGAATATTCTTTGGTGTTCATATGACTCTTATCATAACCTAGACCAATTTTAATGAGTGGTGATCTTTGGCATTTGATGATATCATCTAATATTCAATGCTCTTTTTAAACTTCAAGATTATATTCAACTAAGCATTGACTTTTCCAATTCCTTTCTTAAGGAAATAATTTCATCTTTTGGTTTCTAACAATTTCCTTCATTTTCCTTCAGTTGGATTCTCATCACTTATTCCGTCATTTTTGCCTCTTCTAGTTGAATCTTTAGGCTGATAGTAATTTTATTTGTTTCTTCAAGGCTTTGTGACATTTTTTTCTTTTGCATCATGATCCTCCTCTTCATATTTCTATAACTGCTCCTTTTGTTTCAAATTATTTTTCTTAAGCTTCGTTATTTTTCTTAAGGAAAAAATGAGTTCTTATTTAAGTTCTACTTCAGTGTATGTTTCAGCATTTTGTTCCTTTTCTAAATCCATCATTTATTTCCCTTTGAATTCATTTTTTGAAGTATCAGTTTCAATTACCATGTGTGTTCCCAAGATCTACCTTCCAGTGGTTAGACGGTTTTTGAATAAATTGGCTCCGATACCAATTGTTGAGCACACACTTGTACTGAGAGGTGGGGGTGGATCAGTATAAGACAATTTTTTACTTTTTCAAACATTCATCAACCGTAAGAAAACAATCACATATTAACTGTAAAACATGGAACGCAAGATTTACGTGTTAGTCCTAGATATGATCATGTCACAAATATGTAGGTTGATTGATATTATAAGGCCGCGATTGGGAAAAATAGAGGTTGAAGGAAAGATTATAGGGCTCTTGGACTAAAAGAGCTAGCAGGTTTTCAAGTGGCCTAGAGAAATCAGTAGAAAAATCGTGCCCTAAGGGTCTGAGGCAAATTTTCAAGCGCCTAGGCACTTATCGGGAGCTAAAGTAGGACTAGTTGCACTTTTAAAAGAATTAATCCATTTTCAAAGAAAGGGTATATCATGGGACCAGGGCTTCGGAATCAAGCATCGGCGAACATATGTGGCCCGATCATCCAACGGCTACAAACGAGGTGGATCTACGGTAAGAGATCAATGTCGCATCATAAATTTGCACAAGAAATAACACGCATAAGGGGTACGACGGTGGTTTTTTGAGCCACGCGTCGAGATTTGGATGGTGTCGCCTAATAAGAGCATAGAGGGGTAAACCACTCCTCTTGGGTCGTGATAGTGGTATTCTGGTTTTATCTAACCACCTATGCTACCACTCAGCGCACACTTGTCTACCCAATTAGCGCCATCTGGAGCCAGCGTAGCAACCCACCTAGGACATTAGGGAAGATCAGATACAGCATGGCACGCCAACAGGGTAATCGTCAAAACCAGTCCGAGACTGCCACCTATATAGAGAGGGCCCACTGGGGACCCTGGTCAGCATATCAAACTCAACTAAACGTAGACCAGACCCAAAGCCACATAAGCGCTAACATGGACCAATATGAAACTACCATGTGTCAATGGTGTTGGAAAATGTTTAACAGATAATGTATGCTTGTCATTGATGGCAAGTACAACAGTGAAGATGGCAGGATCAGAATGTGCATCGATGGACAAACAGGAACAACGTAGGCTCAGGAGGAATTAGTGTAGATTCGAAATTCTTCCAAGTAAGAAGGATGTCTAAACTTGGAGGAGAAGCGTCGCTGATCGTTGGATCCCATCCAAAACTCCTGACAGCATGAGGGCCGTCAGATCTGAATAAAAACAAGAAGAGCG
>SNQJ01S0200789.1:0-15599 GCA_010110895.2 Picea sitchensis | reverse complement strand
GATAATAATTCTACATTGATATAACATTTGAAGAAAAAATATTATAATTACGCTATTACTGATTCACCCCCCCTCTCAGTAATCCAACATCTACATTTCATTTCCTTGAGTTATGTACTTTTTGTGTATTGTCATTTCACAATTCATATTTTCTTCATTCTATGAATCTTAATGATTGAAATGCTACAACTTAGTAACACATCTACTGTGGTCCATTTAATCGGAAGTTTTTTCAACTACAATTTTTCTTCTGTTTATACTGTGAGTAAAAAAAGACCTGTATTTGTGTGAATTTCCTTATTTAAAATTCATCTTTAAAAGATTCATTCGACATACTTCTTCTACTACAGATGAGGTAAGATTTATCAGTGTTGGATACCTTACTTTATTTTTACAGTTTTTGTTAATTGATTCTACTTTCTATATATTCAATATCTATAAAAGACTTAAAGAAAAAAACACTGCCTCTATATTTTATAATCATTAAACGCATTGAAGTTTCATTTAAAAACTGAAGGTAGAAAAACACTACAAAACATTTCCCTTAAAATTTTGGATTGCTGACATTATTCTGTGAGCCTAGACTAAATCTCAGGAACAACATGATGCATTTAGTAGTGTGATACGACTCCAACTCATAATGAGCTTGGGATCCCTTACATTTGGAATGAAATTGATAAGTTGATGCAAGGTCCTAAGGTATACTTTACATCATTGTATACTTGTAAAAGGTTGAATTCAACAAAATATCAAGTTGCTTTCTAAAATTCACAAGGGAACCCATGAAATCTAGGGCCCAATGCATTCAACACCGCTAGAATGAAAGGCCATTCCATGAGATATTATTTTTCAATGTCAATTTTAATGAAGAATGCATATAGATCTGAGGATCAAGCTCATTCCATGCCCTCCCATACACCAATAATGTTATCCAATATTAATCGACTTTAAATGAAACCAATTTTCTTAGTTTGAATTATTTTTAGGTAAAATGTACTTGATGCACAATGCCAAAGCCTTAGCTAAAATATTATAGGAGGTATTAGTAATGTGATAGGCCTCTAACTCATAATGAGCTTGGGAACCCTTCCTTTGGTATGCATTTGATAAGACTTAGATTGATGAAGGGTCCCAAGGTCTACTTGACAATGTCTTTGTATACTTGCAAAGGGGCATATTTAACAACTCCCGAGTGGCTTTGTAAAAATCACAGGGGAACCTAACCAATTATGGGGCCTTGTCAACTTTCATCTCTTGAGGTGCAATTTTCAACTCATCTAAAGTTACAACATAGTTGTAGGCCCTTCAATGCTCCTTGCACAACCAAAGCAACATCATTGTGTCGAAACACCTTTTCATGACCACCTAATGTTTCTCAGTTCACTCTTAACATTGAAAAAAACATTTATGATGAGTGGAACTCTCATTCAATATCTTCTTGGCCCGTTACCCGACCTATCCTTGTTTTGATTCAAGGAGATGTTAGTAGTTTAAAGAAAATAATTCTTAGTGGAGGCCAAGGCATCCTTGACCCAACCCCTAGGTGGAAATATGATGCCTTTGACTATCAAATAAGATTTCATGGAAGAATTTTAGCCTCTCATTCAAATTGGTTTACACCTTCTCTTAATCTTAAATATCTAGCAATAATGGGAGTTGGTAGATATTTGCTAGTAGTTTTTAGAATTTAGTTTAAAAAGTTTTAGAAAATATGGAATGTTGTTTATGAGAATGATAGAGAAGGTTTAGATATCAATATGTATCGTCTATTTTGGGTAGCATTTGATTTTAAAGGTATCACAAACCTCAAGATTTGGATTCTGTTGTATCTACCTTTTTTGGTGAATAATGAATTTTCTCAAGAAATATAGTCCTTCACATGCTCGCATATTAAGTGTTTCAAGTGAGTATGCTAGTACCTTTCCAGTGCCATGTGGATTTCTCCCTTTTCCATGGTATTTTGGATGGAGGACGACTTATTGCTAATTTAAATATCGACTGGTAACCCTAAGAGATTCAATGATATTTAATCTCCATAAATCTGTGAAATTTCACGCAAGAGCATCTACCAATCCGCTCAATCTTGAAGCTTTTTTGGTGAATAATAATACAAATATTTTTTTTTTCTAGAAAAACATAATATATGCATATAGTCACGAGATAGCTAATTAAGACAAGAAAAATAGAAGAAGGCGATAAATAAATAAAAGAGGATAAGACTATACAACCACAATAGGGGAATTTTTTTCTTTTCTTTTAAATAAATGAAAACAAAATAGCCAAAGAGGAAGGAAAAGACACGTGTCTTTGCATGCTTCAACTTACCAAGTGGATAGGTAGAGAATATGGAAAGATATCAAGAGAAGGATAAATATCAAGTTTTGTTTTTCTTTTCTAACTTTACATCTATTTTTTGTGGGAGAAGAAGATTGATGGATATAAGATAGGGGAGGAGTGATCTTGGAAGAACTGTGGGGTGCAATTTTAAACAATTGAGGATTACCATGGAATTAAGGACTACCCAAATATCTCACAACAATCGAGGGCAACCATGCAAATAAGGACTATCCAAATCTCTCACAACAATTGAAGTAAGGACTAACCAAATCCAGTGAGAGTTCAACATATTGTTGCTCTCATAATATTTGGCGGGGAACTTTGTTTTCTCTTGTTGGTATTTTTTTAATCCTTCATGTTAGTAAAAAAATATTATTTTACTTTCAAACTAGTCATCTTGGCACTTTTGCTATAACTTATTTTCTGGGATGTTTTAGACCTTGATATTTTGCAGAGACAAATGAGACATACATAATTACCTCAAGTTAAAGTTTCAAAACCAGATTTTCAAAATTGGATACGTGGCATGCTATACAAGTTCATTCTTGGGAAGAGGCCCAAAACAACAACCTTTGGGAAAATTGCTATTTAGAAATTCAATTTTTTGTCAGAGATGGTAAGGTAGAAGTAGTGATAGACTTGGTGAAGGAATAAGTAGTGAGTATACCTAGTAAATGAAAAAGCAACGAGTAGACCTGGTGAAGGAAGAAATAACAAGAAAACTCGGTGAAGGTTGGTGCAACTTAGAGATTGATGTGTCTTGCTAATTTGCTGCGTAGAAATGGAGATTGGTGTCTCTAGTAAATTGGTGTCTATGAAGATCTATAAGAAATTGATATCTCTTGCTAAGTTGGTGCTTAGCGATGAGGATTGGTGTCTCTATTAGATTGGTGTTTATGGAGATCTGTAAGAGATTAGTGTCTCTTGCTAAGTTGGTGCTCAACAGTGGGGATTGATGTCTTGTGTCTATGAAGATCTGTAAGAGTAGGTTGGTGCCTACTAAGATTTGTACCAGTGGATATTGGTGTCTCCAATAGGTTGGTTCCTATAAATAATTATAAAGAGAAGTTTCATGGTTTTCTCTCGAAAGGGTTTACACATTCTTATCCCTCGATAGGTTTCAAGCTTTCGATGGAATGATGTGGAGGCACCCCAGAGGATAAGACTCTAGACAAATCCTAAAGACGTGCTTGCATTAAATAAAATTATGCAAGATTGGGTAAGTTTTTTTCTCTCTTTTAAAACTCTAGGCCCTCAAACATTCTCAGCTTATATAATAAAAAATCTTAGCTCCAAAAGGCATATGTCCACGAGTGTTTCAAACAATTTGGATTTAGAGATGGGTGATATGGTGAATTAGAAGAAAAACAAGATAAACATATGAGTAACTGCAAAGAATGGATCACATAGCTTATGGAAATAGAATAACATGTTGAGAAATTAAGAATTCAACAGTTCTAACACATATAACAAATCATTAAAACATGCTTCAAACAATCAAACATCTTCATATATTCAAATACATGGAGGTACCCTCTACATATCATTCAAATATACGAAGAAATGACAAGATAATGGTCATTTGTTAAGAGGAAATCACTTTTATGCCGTAACCATACACCACACAGTTACACTGAATATGTTGCATAACTTGTTGTTTGAGTTTTTATTAATGGAGATCTGATACAAGAAGACAAATGAGAGGGGTGGATTTTACAAGAGAACATGCACAAAAAGAAGAATTACAGATTGAAACATAATGCAGGGGATGAATCTCATGAAGCCTGCTGCCTTTATTATATGTCTGTGCCTGAGGATTTTGTTCAACAAATTTGGTTGTAGGAAACTCTTCAATTCCCCAAAGGGCCGACCCTAAAAATGAGCTTCTTATATTTCTTTATAAACATCTTCGTTTTTGAGAAACCATTCATTTAATTCAATACTGCTTCTTGAAACTAAAAACAACTTTNTGGTGAAGGAATAAGTAGTGAGTATACCTAGTAAATGAAAAAGCAACGAGTAGACCTGGTGAAGGAAGAAATAACAAGAAAACTCGGTGAAGGTTGGTGCAACTTAGAGATTGATGTGTCTTGCTAATTTGCTGCGTAGAAATGGAGATTGGTGTCTCTAGTAAATTGGTGTCTATGAAGATCTATAAGAAATTGATATCTCTTGCTAAGTTGGTGCTTAGCGATGAGGATTGGTGTCTCTATTAGATTGGTGTTTATGGAGATCTGTAAGAGATTAGTGTCTCTTGCTAAGTTGGTGCTCAACAGTGGGGATTGATGTCTTGTGTCTATGAAGATCTGTAAGAGTAGGTTGGTGCCTACTAAGATTTGTACCAGTGGATATTGGTGTCTCCAATAGGTTGGTTCCTATAAATAATTATAAAGAGAAGTTTCATGGTTTTCTCTCGAAAGGGTTTACACATTCTTATCCCTCGATAGGTTTCAAGCTTTCGATGGAATGATGTGGAGGCACCCCAGAGGATAAGACTCTAGACAAATCCTAAAGACGTGCTTGCATTAAATAAAATTATGCAAGATTGGGTAAGTTTTTTTCTCTCTTTTAAAACTCTAGGCCCTCAAACATTCTCAGCTTATATAATAAAAAATCTTAGCTCCAAAAGGCATATGTCCACGAGTGTTTCAAACAATTTGGATTTAGAGATGGGTGATATGGTGAATTAGAAGAAAAACAAGATAAACATATGAGTAACTGCAAAGAATGGATCACATAGCTTATGGAAATAGAATAACATGTTGAGAAATTAAGAATTCAACAGTTCTAACACATATAACAAATCATTAAAACATGCTTCAAACAATCAAACATCTTCATATATTCAAATACATGGAGGTACCCTCTACATATCATTCAAATATACGAAGAAATGACAAGATAATGGTCATTTGTTAAGAGGAAATCACTTTTATGCCGTAACCATACACCACACAGTTACACTGAATATGTTGCATAACTTGTTGTTTGAGTTTTTATTAATGGAGATCTGATACAAGAAGACAAATGAGAGGGGTGGATTTTACAAGAGAACATGCACAAAAAGAAGAATTACAGATTGAAACATAATGCAGGGGATGAATCTCATGAAGCCTGCTGCCTTTATTATATGTCTGTGCCTGAGGATTTTGTTCAACAAATTTGGTTGTAGGAAACTCTTCAATTCCCCAAAGGGCCGACCCTAAAAATGAGCTTCTTATATTTCTTTATAAACATCTTCGTTTTTGAGAAACCATTCATTTAATTCAATACTGCTTCTTGAAACTAAAAACAACTTTTTCAGTTTCTTGATACTACCTTTGGTTTTCCAATTGATTTTACTTGATTTTACTGGGTAAAAATGACTTTTACCCACCAACGTTAATCTGTTGATGTTGTTATTGGGTGTGTCTCTTTATCTAATTGATATTTTTTCTAGATTCTTCTGGACAACTCAATTGGATCCTTGACTGCTATGTTGGACCTGTTCAACTATCGAGCAATTGAGGTCCTTGGCTGGTTGAAAGAACTTCCAACCTTTTCTTCTCAGCCACCACCACTCATCAATGCATAGTACCATTGATCAACTCTTTGAATCCTTTGCCTCAAGATTCTACAGGGGGTTGGAAAATTGATACAACTGCACCTTAGGGTAGATTCTCGAATGTATTTTTGCTCTCATATTTGGGCTAATGATACTAGAGAAGGACAATCCTTCCTTCACGAAATGCGAGACACACTATCCATATGTATGTAGCCAAGATGGTTGATATTTCTCTCCTTAGTGGAGAGACTGAACATGTGGGTCATCATCTACACCACGTGACATCTAAGTAACTCACCTTTAGAGAGAAAATTACTCACATATTGGTTCCTTCTGTTCATTTGGTTTTCTCTTATAAGAGCTTGACACATGCTTGTGGAGACAACTGATAGAGCAAAGTGATTTGTAATTGCCACACCTGGTGTGATATTCTGAGATGTGTGGCTTGTGCGAGTGTGCATGTGTAGGCAATGAATATTGTCCTATATCGAATGCAGGTAGTGGTATGATGATGTGTGAAAGGACCCAGATGCGAGGCCAAATTTCTTATTGTAAACCATCGTATCCCTAAATGATTTGGGACGTCGTCATTGTATCCCTCACCCGTTTAAAATATTCTTCCATGTGCCTTTGTATGAACACGTGTTATCTTCCCAATGGATTAATTCTTTTGAAATTTTGGGAGGAGGTGCGAAATTTTGAGTGACGCCATCATAGTCCCATTGACACATGGTAGTTTCATATTGGTCCATGTTAGCGCTTATGTGGCTTTGGGTCTGGTCTACGTGTAGTTGAGTTTGATATGCTGGCCGGGGTCCCCAGTGGGCCCTCTTTATATAGGTGGCAGTCTCGGACTGGTTTTGACGATTACCCTGTTGGCGTGCCATGCTGTATCTGATATTCCCCAATGTCCTAGGTGGGTTGTTACGCTGGCTCCAGATGGCGCTAATTGGGTAGACAAGTGTGCACTGAGTGGTAGCACAGGTGGTTAGACAAAACCAGAATACCACTATCGCGACCCAAGAGGAGTGGTTTACCCCTCCGTGCTCTTATTAGGCGACACCATCCAAATCTCGACGCGTGGCTCAAAAAACCACCGTCGTACCCCTTATGCATGTTATTTTTTGTGCAAATTTCTGATGCGACATTGATCTCTTACCGTAGATCCACCTCGTTTTTAGTCGTTGGATGATCGGGCCACATATGTTCGCCAATGCTTGATTCTGAAGCCCTGGTCCCATGATATACCCTTTCTATGAAAATGGATTAATTCTTTTAAAAGTGCAACTAGTCCTACTTTAGCTCCCGATAAGCGCCTAGGCGCTTGAAAATTCGCCTCAGGCCCTTAGGGCGCGATTTTTCTTCTGATTTCTCTAGGCCACTTGAAAACCTACTAGCTCTTTTAGTCCAAGAGCCCTATAATCTTTTCTTCAACCTCTATTTTTCCCAATCACGACCTTATAATATCAATCAACCTACATATTTGTGACATGATCATATCTAGGACTAACACGTAAATCTTGTGTTCCATGTTTTACAGTTAATATGTGATTGTTTTCTTATGGTTGATGAATGTTTGAAAAAGTAAAAAATTGTCTTATACTGATTCACCCCCCCTCTCAGTACAAGTGTGTTCTCAACAATTGGTACCAAAGCCAATTTATTCAAAAACCGTCCAACCACTGAAAGGTAGATCTTGGGAACACACATGGTAATTGAAACTAATACTTCAAAAAATGAATTCAAAGGGAAAGAAATGATGGATTCAGAAAAGGAACAAAATGTTGAAACATACACTGAAGTAGAACTTAAATAAAAACTCATTTTTGCCTTAAGCAAAATAACAAAGCTTAAGAAAAATAATTTGAAACAAAAGGAGTAGTTGCAGAAATATGAAGAGGAGGATCATGATGCAAAAGAAAAAAATGTAACAAATCCTTGAAGAAACAAAGAAAATTACTATCAGCCTAAAGATTCAACTAGAAGAGGTAAAAATTATGGAATAAGTGATGAGAATCCAACTGAAGGAAAATGAAGGAAATTGTTAGAAACCAAAAGATGAAATTGTTTCCTTAAGAAAGGAATTGGAGAAGTCAACTGCTTAGTTGAATATAATCTTGAAGTTTAAAAAGAGCATTGAAATATTAGATGATATTATCAAATGCCAAAGATCACCACTCATTAAAATTGGTCTTGGTTATGATATGAGTCATATGACCACCAAAGAAGATTCAAAGGCTATAGAGCCACCAAAGAAAGTAGATGAAGGAAAATCTAAAAGCTATGTTGATGTACTCAAAAGATCCATCAATGATGAAGACAACATGAAGGGAAAAAATCATGTTCTGTAGAAAGTTGACATTCCTCCCAAAGACAAAAATGACAGATTCAAAAGATCTTTCCCACCAAGATGGCCTCACACAACTCGATACCAAAACTCTTTCCTTGGTTATTGTTTTTCTTGAAATCACTTTGGTCATAAAGCAATATATTGTAGAGCATATGCAAGAAATAATCATGTATGGAACAAAAACATAAGTACTTATGTGTTCTCAAATAGAAACTATAATTGCTCGATTATTTTATTACAATGTTGTATGTTATAAGTGCAACAACTATGGACACTCAACACATTTTTGTAGAAGTGTCCTAATGGAAACTTCTAGAAAAAACAGGGAAGAATATACCCTTTCCAAACAAAATAAAGAACCCATAGGAGTTTGAAAAAGGAAGCAGGAGCAAGGAAAGCAGAAGGAGGAGGAATCTATGCTTGTGCAAACTACCTTCATCTCAAAACAAAGGAAACATATGTGACATTGACAGTGGATGCTCAAGCCACATGATAGGGGACAAGAACAAGTTTCACACTTTGAAGGAAGTAAACGAAGGCAGTGTAACATTTGGAGATAATGCTACCACAAGGATAGCCAGAAAAGGTACTTTTAGTCTTGATAATGGGAAGACTAAAATCGAGAATGTCTTGTATGTTGAAGGTTTGGAACATAATCTTCTTAGTATTAGTCAAATGTGTGATCAAGGACACACTCTCACATTTGATTCTTAATGATGTGATATAAGGAAGAAAATATCGGGAAGATTAGTGGAAAATGCATATAGAACCTCAAATACGGTATATATATTCATTAAGATCAAGGGAGAAAAATGCTATATGGGACAAATAGATGAGAGTTGGTTATAACATAGAAAATGGGCCATATAAACTTTGATAATCTAGTAAAAATCAACACCAAAAAAACAGTGAGAGATATGCCAAAGATTTCTAAACCCTCAAACACTCTTTGTAAGTAGTGTCAACATGGAAAATATACAAGATAAAGCTTCAAATCAAATGAATACTCAACAACGAAGCCATTGGAACTCGTCCATATATATCTTTGTGGTCCTACAAGAACACAAAGTCTACAAGGTGAAAAATACTTCATGTTTCTTATTGATGATTACTCTAGAATGACATGGGTTACATTTCTAAATGAAAAATATGAAGTGTTTGAGAAGTTCAAAGAATTCAATGCCTTGGTTGAAAACAAAACTAATTTGAAAATCAAGTGCTTGAGATCATACAAAGAAGGTGAGTTTATCTCAAATGAATTTGAGGACTTTTGTGAGCTTCATGGAATAAATAGACATTTTTCAGCTGCAAGAACTCCACATCAGAATGGAGTGGTAAAGAAGAAGAATCAAACCTTACAAGATATGGATAGAACAATGTTGAATGAAACTAATCTATCAAACAAGTTTTGGAGAAAATCAATCAATACCGCAATTTACATTTTGAATAGAGGGAAAAAATCAGAGTCAACAACAACAAAACACCTTATGAATTATGGAAGAGTAGACCATCAATAGTTAAATACTTCAAAGTTTTTGGAAGCAAGTGCTACATAAAGAGATATGACAAGGACTTTCTTGGTTATTCTTCAAGAAGCAAGGCTTATCGATGTTACAATAAGGCATTGAGAAAAATCGTAGAGAGAGCCAATGTGAAAGTGGATGAAGCATGACATTAGAAGGTGAAATAAAATGTTCAAATAGATGATCCAAGCTGTAAAGAAGAAGAAGAAGAACCAGAACGTCAAGTTATAAAGACACCATCTATATTTGTCTGAAAGAATCATTGAGAAAATATAATTTTTGGTAATAAAAATATGAGAGTTCAGACTAGAAAAACACTAACAAGTGCACCAGAACATGCAAACTTATTTTTGATATCTAAAACAGAGCCTAAAAACTTTATAGAAGCTAGTGAAGACAAGCATTGGATTGATGCCATGGAATAAGAGATGAGTCAAATTGAGAAGAATGAGACATGCGAACTTGTTCCAAGACCAAAAGATAAAAATGTGATTGACACCAAGTTGGTTTTTAGGGACAAGTTGAATGAAGATGTATAGGGAATAAGAAATAAAAAAATATTGGTTTGTAAAGGCTATATTCAAGTTGAAGGTATTGATTTCGTAGAAACCTTTTCCTTAGTTGCAAGACTAGAAGTTATCAGAATGTTTTTGGCATTTGCATGTTGCAAGAACTTTAAATTCTATCAAATGGAGGTCAAGTTTGCGTTTATCAATGGAAATTTAGAGGAAGAAGTATACATTGAACAACCAAAATGATTCTTGTTATCCGAAAATAAGGATGATGTATGCAGATTGAAGAAAACACTCTATGGGCTAAAACAAGCTCCTAGAGTTTGATATTAAAGACTTGACAAATATATACAATAACAAGGTTTCAAAACATGAATTGTTGACAATAATATATACATCAAGACAATGGGAGAAAATCAATTAATTATTGTGGTTTATGTATATGACATCATTTTTGGAGGCAATATGAAAAAAAAGTGCCGAGAGTTTGCAATAAAAATGCAAAAGGAATTTGAGATGTCTATGCTTGTTGAATTGTCATTCTTTCTTGGTTTATAGATTTATCAATTCAACAAAGACATATTCATTTGAAAAACTAAGTATATCAAGAAAATGTTGAATAAGTTTAGAATGGAATATTGTGCACTAGTCAACACACCCATGGTCACATGTCGTAAATTGAGCACAAATGATGAATCTCCATAAGAAAATCAAACATTGTAAATGTCAATGATTAACAACCTACTATAGCTAACGACATCAAAGCCAAACATTATGCAAGCAGTATGATTGGTTGCACAGTCTCAAACTGCACCAAAAGAAATTCATGCGCAAGCAGTGAAAACAATATTTAGATATTTAAAGGGCACCTTGGATTTTGGCTTGTAGTACTCAAGAGGTAAATATTTTACTCTAACAACATATACAGATGCAGATTGGACATGTAGTGTTGATGATAGTAAAAGTACAAGTGGAGGAACATTCTTTCTAGGCAACAATCTAAGATGAACAAAGTTTGCTCACACATAAATTATCCAAAATATCTGGAATATAAGGTAACGCATTTAGGATGAAATAATAATATTATAATGTATAAGATAATGAATAGATAAGATGATTACAATAAAAATGAGTACCTGTATATATACCCATGCAGGGGGTTCCCTTTCATGAATAGACACGTCCTTTAGATAAGACACATCTTTTTATTTATGATGTATTAATTATTATTAATTATTTATATCTATTTCTATATATTTGTGTTCATAACATTGCCTTCTACTTAAAAATGTTTTGTCCTCAAAGCATACTTACTGAAGACTTATCTCTTTCTCTGGCTTGTAATATTGTTTCCTGATTCTTCATTCTTGAGTTAGTGATCATTGAGGACATGAGATGATAGAATATTCTAAACGTTGATCATAACTGTCAAATTGTAAAGGAGTGTGCCCACCCTAATTCAATCTTCTGCGGAACTTGACGTTTATAGGGTTCTCAGAAAAAACTTGATGTATTTCGACTCCTATGATGGCTTCTACTTTGAGCGCCACTTGTAGTGGAAGTAATATTCTTTGACATATTGGTCATTTATTTCTGTTGATACATTGATTGGTTGAAGTATCAACTTTTGTGATTAGGATGCTGATGAGGCGTCCTTGCAACTTGATCTTTACTTCGTATACTTGTAGCTTTTTCTTGATTAAATTTTGGAATTGAGTCTTTTTTATACCCCTGGCTTGTTTCTACTTTGACATTTGAAGACCTCTTTACATAAGCTGGATTTGCATCATTTTGAGTTGTAAGGTTGACCGGGTCTGTATTAATTCCTTTATCCACAATTGAGATTTTTACATCTTAAGACTTCTCTAGTTCCATAGGTTCAGTCATTGTCTCTTTATCAACGAATGATTCCTTGTTGATAAGTTTCTCTAACTTATTCTGTAGCGACTTCTTATCACTCTTTAACTTCTTAATCTGTGTGAGAAAACTTTGATTATGAACCTTTAGGAATGAGTTTTATTCATTATCTGATTAGTCGACTTTGTTATTGTCTTCCTTCTCAGATTCTTCCTCTTTCATCAATCTGATTTGTTCCAATAGTATTTGATGAAGGTTATTTAAATGCGAGGTTTCTTCAACTTTTTTCCGATAATTTCTTTCCGAGGTCCTGATTTTCTTGTTCCAAATTCTGAATACATTGTTTTATATCCTTTGACTTCCTGATCTGTGTAAGTAGTTTTTCACCATGGTCTTTTAAGCAAGAAATTTATTCATTTTTTCTGTGATATATTCGTCAATTTTTTTTTGCATCCTTGATATTTGATGCAGGAGCATCATTGGCAAGTGCGCAGAGGCGGGACCACTCAACACGTGAGAGTTCTTCCAGAACTTCTGCGTGGGCAGTTGCAACCGATTTCAGAATCTTCCTCCACTAAGCGTTGGAAATTCACCTTTGGAGGCACACTTGAATCAGTGCCGAATTTTTCCCTTTGAGGCAAAGTTTTGAAATTGTAAACAGAGCAGGAGTTTCCACTTCGGCTCTGGAATGCGACTGAACTAAGATAGCGTAGGATGAATTTTAGAGTAAGCAAGTAGCCAGGGGAAAACCCTAGAAACATTTTTGAGTTATGTAGAAGTGTGTACGCCCAGTTAGAAAGAGCTGGAATACAGAGATAAATTAGCTGTAAGAGAGAACTGCGAGTTAGCAGGAGATCTCAGTGTTTTTGAGTTACTGTAATTTTGAATGTATTATGTAGCCATTAAGAACTTGTGAATATAACAGAATGGAAAATTGATCCAAATTTATGGTGTGTGGACTATGTGCATTTTCCCTGTCATTTTCTGTTTACATGAACAAGTGGATGGAACTGTGAGTTTTCTAGTTTCAATTGTTTCTCTTCATTAAAGATCTGCAAGGTGTGCATCGAGCGAGGAGAGAACACCAGGAGATCGGGAAGAATCTCTCTGTGAGAAACCCCTTGGATCCGAGCTATCAGAATCCCTTAGACGCAAGGAGTGCGCGGGAATCCAAGGCCTACACAAGGAGAAGCTCAGGAGGGATAACGCTTCGGAAAGTGTTATCGAAATCCAAGAACTCATTCCCTGGAAGGAACGAAGACCGAGTCTTCAAAGATGTAGAAAATCTTCTAAGTCTGACGTGAGTAAAAGATCAGGAGGAAGAACGCCGTCGAGCATTGGATCACGGTGGAGAATCCCGCAGACCGTCCGATTTGAGGTAGGAGTACAGAGTTTAACACTGTGTAGATCCCAGAGAGAAGATCTCGAAGATCTGAATGGACGGTGGAGAAGTCTCGAGGAGAGTCGCAAAATACCACGAGCTTTTGGATCAAGTGGAGTTGCGAGGAGGTCAGTGGTGGGGAAGAGATCTGACCGTAGAGTTGGAGGGCATTGTGAGCCATTGATCAAGCGCCTTGAGTTTGCGGCGTTTCAGTATTTCGGCAACTAGGAACCGGAAAGATAGAGGAGCGGGATCCTTGCATCGCGATTCCCCGAATCACGAAATCTCGAAAGAACGAGCGCCAAGGCATTTCGGTATTTCAGTAACCGAGAATTCGAAAGACAGAGGAGCAAGACCCTTGCATTGCAATTCCCCGAAAGAACGAACGCCAGGATATTTCGGTACTTCGAAAACTGGGATTTCCAAGTAGCAGAGATATCCCTTACACCCAGGTTTCACGAAACGCGAAAACCCAAAAGAATAGGTGCCAGGACATTTTTGACATTTTGACAACCAGGGATCCCAAAGAGCAGAGATATCCCTTGCATTCTGATTTCATGAAACACGAAAACCTGAAGGAACTAGTGCTGGGACATTTTAGCATTTTGGCCACCGGGGGTTCGAAGAACGAAGGGACAGGATGCTTGAATTATGACGTTTCGGTCCCTGATAAGCGCCCTTTTTGGCTTAGTGCAAGGTCACAACTCTTGGTCGTGTGCTGTGGGAGCTCACGATTGGCACTTGGAAAAGCCAACTGAGCATTAGTGAGTGACCTGTGTGTTCGTTTCGAAGGGTTCCAGTTTGGAACCAGAAGAACCATTTCGTCTCCTGAACCAGAAGATTCTGACCGGGAGGTTGCGTAGCCTTGAGGAGGGATAGGGGGTCTGCATCAGGTGGTATCAAAGCATCATCTTTTCGTCTGTAGAATTCAGGTGAAGGAGGAAAAGAAGGAGACAAAGAACTCAGAGCTGTACTCTGTGTGTGACAGATAGTCGACATAATGCTGCCAAGAAGATGAGAGCTGCCTTTAGCCAACTGTGTTGTAGAGAGGGAGATGCGAGAGCTTCACGCCCGATTGAAAACAATGGAAGTAGCACAGAGAAGAGTACCTGACGTTGGGGATGTTAGAGATGCAGAAAGTGAAGAGGTTGAGGTTGAAGAAGTTGCAGGAGAGGATGCTGCAGAAGAACGTTTGTTGAGAGCAGTTGCCAGATTGGGAGGCAGAGCTAAGATAGAGGTCCCCATGTATGAGGGAAATATAGATGCTGAAGAACTGTTGGATTGGATAAAGTCCATGGATAAACACTTCGACTATGAAGATGTCGATGAGGAAAAGAAGGTGAAGCAGGCAGTCACCCGGCTAAAAGGGCATGCAACACTGTGGTGGGACGAATTGGAGGATGAGAGGAGAAGTAAAGGAAAACAGAGGATAAAGAGTTGGGACAGGATGGTAGCCAAACTGAAGGCTAAGTTCATACCCAAAGACTACCAGATTAATCTGTTCAAGAAGCTACAGAACCTAAGACAGAAAGGGATGATAGTCAAGGAGTACACCGAGGAGTTCTACAGGCTGAACATCAGAACTGGACAAAGGGAGAGAGACGAAGAAAGATTCGCCAGATATATAAATCGCTTGAGATATGAAATCCAGGATGAACTTGGCATGATGTCAGTGAGGACTGTGGAAGATGCTTATCAGTTTGCGCTGAAGCTAGAGGAGAAGCTGACCAGAAAACATAACCAGCGAGGAAGAGGTAAAGGCTCGATCCCAAGCAAAAACAAGGGATTTAACCGTGACAGAGAACATCAGTCTAAGGACGAGGCTGAGAAACCACACAATCACTCAGAACGAGGAGGAATTTCACGAGGGAGACAGAGTGGTGGAAGAAACTCTTCTAGAGGAAGAGGCAGAGGAGGAGTAAGGTGCTATAACTGTGGAAAGATAGGGCACATGTCTTGGGAATGTCTCGAGAAGAAGAATGAAGGAGGAGAAGCTCACATTTCAGAAGCAAGGCGAAGAGATGTTGAAGCAGAAGGAGCAGAGGATGGAGCATCCCTGATGTTGAGAAAAGTTCTCTTAAAACCAGAGGCGGAA
>SNQJ01S0200788.1:16942-29240 GCA_010110895.2 Picea sitchensis | reverse complement strand
GTTGGATTTGTGCAAATTAGAATTATTATAAGAAATGTCCATTGAAGATGAGGGTCAATGCTATGGAGTAAGAAATCCAACCATCAGTTGGTGTGTTGCAAATCTTGGGTGCTTTAGTTGGCAATATGTCTAAGGCAAGCCAAAAGTAGAACTATACAAATATTAGTTTTGTTCAATACAAGAGTAGAACTATACAAATATTAGTTTTGTTCAAGACAAGAGTAGAACTATACAAATATTAGTTTTGATCAATCCAAATTGAAGAATAATTTAGTTATGGCAATGGTTAACTCAATGTGCAGTAGTGGTTGTTAAACTCAATGTGCAGTTGAAATTGGTGAAGTATTTTTTCAGGAGTGGATGGATAATGTGGTCACCTAGTCCATGCCTAAACAAGCATGCAAAAATATCAAGGACTTAAAAAATGCTCCTCCGTTAGGCTTTTATGCCCGGATGAGGAATTGCGAAGAGTCCCCGAAATGGATTGGGATGCGACTTGCAACTTGGAATAAAAGGAAAATCGAGACTCGAATTGAGGAACCGTTGACTCTGATGGATTCTTGGAATAGAATTTTAGCTAGAGACGCCCTCACTCCTGGGTGCCATGCCTCAGAAGTTGCTTTACTCATTGATTTCGAGAACTCGTGTTTTTATCAGTTTGAAGAAAACCAACAGTTGGATTAAGGGGTCCAATTTATGAAACCATGCCTCAGGAGCAGATGGAAAATATAGTCACCTAGTCCATGCCTAAAAAATCTTGTAGTATGTCACATAACTCAAAAATGATGCTCCATTAGGTTTTTATGCCCTCGGGAGCAATTGGCCAAGAGTCTCCGAAATGGTTTGGGATGTGACTTGCAACTGGGAATATAATGAATATTGAGACTCAAATTGAGGAACCTTCGACTCCAATGTTGCTTTACTCATTGATTTCGACAACTAGTGTTTTGCTCAGTTTGAAGAAATGAATCATTTGGATTAAGGGGCCAATTTACGAAACCATGCCTCGGGAGAGAATGGATAATTTGGTCACCTAGTCTATGCCTAAACAATCTTGTAGCATCTCACGAAACTAAAAGATGTTGTTTCGTTAGGGCTTTTTGCCCTCAGGAGCAATTGGCCAAGAGTCCTCAAAATGGTTTGGGATGTGACTTGCAAGTAGGAATATAAAAGAATATCGAGACTCGGATTGAGTAACCATCAACTCCAATGGATTCTTGGGATATAATTTCACCTAGAGCACCCCTCAGTCACGGGTTCCATGCCTTAGAAGTTGCTTTACTCATTGATTTCGACAACTAGTGTTTTTCTCAGTTTGAAGCAATGCAACATTTGGATTAAGGGGCCAATTTATGAAACCATGCCTCAGGAGCGGATGGATAATTTGGTCACCTACTCCATGCCTAAACAAGCTTGCAACATCTCACGGAACTCAAAAATGTTCCTTCGTTAGTCTTTTATGCCATGAGCGTGAATTGGCCAAGAGTCCCCGAAATGGTTTAACATGCAACTTGCAACTAGGCATAAAACAAAAACTAAGACTCAGATTGAGAAACCATCATCTATGTTGGATTCCTGGCATAGGATTTTAGCTAGAGCACCCCTCACTCTCAGTTCCAACCCCTCATAAAAAAAATTTCATCGATTTCGATAACTAGTGCTTTGCTCAGTAAGAAGCAATGCAACATTTGGATTTAGAGGTCCAATTTATGAAACCATGCCTCGGGAGCGGATGGACAATGTGGTCACCTAGTCCATGCCTAAAAACGCATGAAAAATCTTAGGGAGCTCAAAAATGTTGCTCGGTCAGGCTTTAATGCCCCGAGGCGGAATTGCCAAGAGTCCCCGAAATGGTTTGGTATGCGACTTGCAACTGGGCATAAAACAAAAAACGAGACTTGTATTGAGGAACCGTTGAATCTGATGGATTTCTAGGATAGGATTTCAGCTAGAGTACCCCTCACACCTAGGTTCCATGCCTCAAAAGTTCCTTTACTCATTGATTTCGAGAACTGGTGTTTTGCTCAGTTTGAAGGAAACCAACAGTTGGATTAAGGGGTCCAATTTACAAAACTATGCCTTAGCATTGGATGGAAAATATAGTCACCTATTTAATGCCTAAAAAATATTGCAGCATCTCACAGAACTCAAAAATGTTTCTCCATTAGGTTTTTATGCCCTCGGGAGGAATTGGCCAAGAGTCCCTGAAATGGTTTGGGATGCGACTTACAACTGGGCATATAATGAATACTGAGACTCGGATTGAGTAACTGTCAACTCTGATGGATTCCTGGAATAGTATTTCATATAGATCACCCCTCGCTCATGGGTTCCATGCCTTAGAAGTTGTGTTACTCATTGATTTTGACAACTAGCGTTTTTCTCAGTTTGAAGCAATCTAGCATTTAGATTAAGGGGATAATTTTCAAAACCATGCATCGGGAGAGGATGGATAGTTTGGTCACCTATTTCATGCCTAAACAATCTTACATCATCTCATGTAACTCAAAAATGTTGCTCTGTTAGGTTTTTATGCCCTTAGGAGGAATTTGCCAAGAGTCCCCGAAATGGTTTGGGATGTGACTTGCAACTTGGAATATAACAAATATCGATACTCGGATTGAGGTACCGTCGAATTTGATGGATTCCTGGGATAATATTTTATCTAGAGCACCCCTCATTCCCAGTTCCAACCCCTCAAAAGTTGTTTTTTTCATCGATTTCGATAACTAGTGCTTTGGTCAGTAAGAAGTAATGCAACATTTGGATTTACATGTCCAATTTACGAAACCATGGCTCGGGAGCGGATGGATAATGTGGTCACCTATTCCATGCCTAAAAAGGCATGCAAAATCTCAGGGAGCTCAAAAATTTTGCCCCTTTAGGGTTTTATGCCCTGAGGAGGAATTGTCAAGAGTCCCCGAAATGGTTTGGGATACGACTTGCAATAGGGAATAAAACAAAAACCAAGACTCAGATTGAGAAACCATAGACTCCGATGGATTCCTGGGAAAGAATTTCAGCTAGAGAACCCCTCACTCTCGAGCTCCATGCCTCAAAAGTTTATTTACTCATTGATTTCCAAAACTAGTGTTTTGTTGAGTTTGAAGAAAACCAACTATTGGATTAAGCAGTCTAATTTATGAAACCATGCCTCGGGAGCGGATGGAAAATATAGACATGTAGTCCATGCCTAAAAAATCTTGCAACATCTCACAGAACTCAAAAAGATTCTCGGTTAGGTTTTTATGCCCTCAGGAGCAATTGGCCAAGAGTCCCTGAAATGGTTTGGGATGTGACTTTCAACTGGGAATATAATGAATATCGAGACTCGGATTGAGGAATCGTCAGCTCTGATGGATTCCTAGGATAGGATTTTAGCTATAGAACCCCTCACTCCCTATTCCAACCCCTTGAAAGTTGTTTTTTCATCGATTTCGATAACTAGTGCTTTGCTCAGTAAGAAGCAATGCAACATTTGCATTTAGGCGTCCAATTTATGAAACCATGCCTCAGAAGCGGATGGACAATGTGGTCACCTATTCCATGCCTAAACAAGGATGAAAAATCTCAGAGAGATCAAAAATGTTGCTCTGTTAGGTTTTTATGCCCCAATGAGGAATTTCCAAGAGTCCCCGAAATGGTTTGGGATGTGACTTGCAACTGGGTATAAAATGAAAACTGAGAATCGTATTGAGGAACTGTCCACTCCGATGGATTCCTAAGATAGGATTTTATATAGAGCACCCCTCACTCTTGAGTGCCATGCCTCATAAGTTTCTTTACTCATTTATTTCGAGAACTAGTGTTTTGCTTAGTTTGAAGCAAACCAATAGTTGGATTAAGGGATCCAATTTACGAAACCATGCCTTGGGAGAGGATGGAAAATATAGTCACCTATTCTAACCTAAACAATATTGCAGCATCTCACGGAACACAAAAATGATTCTCCGTTAGGTTTTTATGCCCTCATGAGTAATTGGCCAAGAATCCCCAAAATGGTTTGAGATGGGACTTGCAACTGGAAATATAACGAATATCGAGACTTGGATTGAGGAACCGTCAAATCAGATGGATTCCTGGGATAGGATTTCATCTAGATAATCCATCACTCATGGGTTCCATGCCTCATAAGTTTCTTTACTCATTGGTTTCGACAATTAGTGTTTTTCTCAGTTTGAAGAAATGCAACATTTGGATTAAAGGGTCAATTTAAAAAACCATGCCTCGGGAGCAGGTGGATAATTTTTTCACCTATTCCATGCCTAAACAATCTTACAACATCTCACGAAACTCAAAAAAATTGCTCTGGTAGGTTTTTATGCCCTCAGGAGCAATTCTCCAAGAATCCCTGAAATGGTTTGGGTTGCGACTTGCAACTGGTCATATAACGAATATAGAGACTTGGATTGAGGAACTGTCGACTCCGATGGATTCCAGGGATAGGATTTTATATAGAGAATCCCTCACTCTCGGTTCCAACCCATCAGAAGTTATTGTTTTCATCGATTTTGATAGCTAGTTCTTTGCTCATTAAGAAGCAATGCAACATTTGGACTTAGGGGTCCAATTTACGAAACCATGCCTCGGGGCGGATGGATAATGTGGTCACCTAGTCCATGACTAAAAAAACATACAAAATCTTAGGGACCTCAAAAAAATTTCTCCGGTCAGCTTTTATGCCCCGAGGAGGAATTGCCAAGAGTCCCCGAAATGGTTTGGGATGCGACTTGCAACTGGGCATAAAATGAAAACCGAGACTCGTATTGTGGAACCGTCGACTCCGATGGATTCCTGGGATAGGATTTCAACTAGAGCACCCTTCACTCCTAAGTGCCATGCCTTGGAACTTGCTTTACTCATTCATTTCAAGAACTAGTGTTTTTCTCAGTTTGAAGCAAGCCAACAATTGGATTAAGTGGTCCAATTTATGAAACCATGCCACAAGAGCGGATGGAAAATATAGTCACCCATTCCATGCCTAAACAATATTGCAACATCTCATAGAACTCAAAAAGGCTTCTCCATTAGATTTTTATGCCCTTAGGAGCAATTGGCCAAGAGTCCCCGAAATGGTTTGGGATGCAACTTGCAACTGGGAATATAACAAATATCAAGACTTGGATTAAGAAACCGTCAACTTTGATGGATTATTGGGATGGGATTTTATCTAGAGAACCCCTCACTCTCGGTTCCAACCCCTCAGAAGTTGTGTTTTTCATCGATTTTGATAACTAGTGCTTTGCTCAGTAAGAAGCAATGTAACATTTGGATTTAGGGGTCAAATTTATGAAACCATGCCTCGAGAGAGGATGGACAATGTGGTCACCTAGTACATGCCTAAACAAGCATGAAAAATCCTAGGGAGCTCAAAAATATTACTCCATTAGGATTTTATGCCCCGAGGAGGATTTGCCAAGAGTCCCCGAAGTGGTTTGGGATGCGACTTGCAAATGGGGATAAAACGAAAACAGAGTCTCAGATCGAGGAACTGTTGACTCCAATGGATTCCTGGGATAGGATTTCAGTTAGAGCACCCCTCACTACTGGGTGCCATACCTCGTAAGTTGCTTTACTCATTGATTTTGAGAACTGGTGTTTTGCTCAGTTTGAAGCAAACCAACAGTTGGATTACGGGGTCCAATTTACGAAACCATGCCTCTAAACCGGATGGAAAATATAGTCGCCTAGTCCACACCTAAAAAATCTTGTAGCATCTCATAGAACTCAAAAATTCTTCTCCGTTAGGTTTTTATGCCCTCAGAAGAAATTGGCCAAGAGTCCCATAAATGGTTTGGGATGTGACTTGCAACTGGGCATATAACGAATATCAAGACTCAAAATGAGGAACCGTCGAATCCGATGGATTCCTGGGATAGTATTTCATCTAGAGCACCCCTCACTCATAGGTTCCATGCCTTGGAAGTTGTGTTACTCATTGATTTCGACAACTAGTGTTTTTCTCAGATTGAAGCAATGCAACATTTGGATTAAGGGGCCAATTTACAAAACCAGGCCTCGGGAGAGGATGGATAATTTGGTCACCTAGTCCACACCTAAAAAATCTTGCAGCATCTCACGTAACTCAAAAATGTTGATCCTTTAGGTTCTTATGCCCTCAAGTGAAATTGGCCACGAGTCACCGAAATGGTTTGGGATGCGACTTACAACTGGGCATATAACAAATATCGAGACTTGGATTGAGGAATCGTCGACTTCAATGGACTCCTGGGATAGGATTTTATCTAGAGCACCCCTCATTCCCAGTTCCAACCCCTCGGATGTTGTGTTTTTCATCGATTTCGATAACTAGTGCTTTGCTCAGTAAGAAGCAATGAAACATTTGGATTTAGTGGTCCAATTTACAAAACCATGCCTCAGGAGTGGATGGACAATGTCGTCAACTAGTCCATGCCTAAACAAGAATGCAAAATCTCATGGATCTCAAAAATGTTTCTCTGTTAGGCTTTTATGCCCCGAGGAGGAATTGCCAAGAGTCCCCGAAATGGTTTAGGATGTGAATTGCAACTAGGCATAAAACAAAAAAAAGAGACTCGGATTGAGGAACCATCAACTTTGATGGATTCCTGAGAAGGATTTAAGCTAGAGCACCCCTCACTCCCGATTTCCATGCCTCGAAAGTTTCTTTAGTCATTGATTTCAAGAACTAGTGTTTTCCTCAGTTTGAAGAAAATGAAAAGTTGGATTAAGTGGTCCAATTTATGAAACCATGCCTTGGGAGTGGATGGAAAATATAGTCACCTAGGCCATGCCTAAAAATTATTGCAGCATCTCACAGAACTCAAAACTGCTTCTTGGTTAGGTTTTTATGCCCTTAGGAGAAATTGGCCAAGAGTCCCCAAAATGGTTTGGGATGCGACTTGCAACTGGGAATATAAAGAATATCAAGACTCAGATTGAGGAACCATCAACTCTGATGGATTCCTGGGATAGAATTTTAGCTAGATCACCCCTCACTCCCGGTTCCAACCCCTCGAAAGTTGTTTTTTTCATCGATTTTGATAACTAGTGCTTTGCTCAGTAAGAAGCAATGCAACATTTGGATTTAGGGGTCCAATTTACAAAACCATGCCTCAGAAGAAGATGGACAATTTGGTCACCTAGTCCATGCCTAAACAAGCATACAAAATCTCAGAGAGCTCAAAAATGCTTCTCTGTTAGGCTTTTATGCCCTGAGGAGGAATTGCCAAGAGTCCCCAAAATGGTTTGTGATGTGAGTTGCAGTTGGGCATAAAACAAAAAATGAGATCTGGATTGAGGAAGCATCAAATCTGATGGATTCCTGGGATAGGATTTCAGCTAGAGAACCCCTCACTCCTAGGTGGCATGCCTCGAAAGTTGCTTGACTCATTGATTTTGAGAACTAGTGTTTTCCTCAGTTTGAAGCAAACCAACAGTTGGATTAAGGGGTCCAATTTACGAAGCAATGCCTCCGGAGAGGATGGAAAATATAGTCACCTATTCTATGCCTAAACAATCTTGCAACATCTCTCGGAACTCAAAAATGATTCTCCATTAGGTTTTTATGCCCTCAGGAGCAATTGGCCAAGAGTCCCCTTAATGGTTTGGGATGGGACTTGCAACTGGGCATATAGAAAATATTGAGACTCGGATTGAGGAACCTTCGAATCCGATGGATTCCTGAGATAAGATTTCATCTAGAGCACCCCTCACTCACAGGTGCCATGCCTCAGAAGTTGCTTTACTCATTGATTTCAACAGCTAGTGTTTTGTTCAGTTTGAAGCAATGCAACATTTGGATTAAGGGGCCAATTTATGAAACCATGCCTCGGGATCAGATGGATAAATTTTTTCACCTAGTTCATTCCTAAACAATCTTGCAGCATCTCACATAACTCAAAAATGTTGCTCCGTTAGGTTCTTATGCCCTTGGGAGAAATTCTCTAAGAGTCCCCGAAATGGTTTGGGATGCAACTTGCAAGTAGGCATATAACGAATATCGAGACTAAAATTAAAGAACTATTGACTTCAATGGATTCCTGGGATAGGATTTCAGCTAGAGCAGCCCTCACTCCCAGTTATAATCCCTTGGAATTAGTGGACAATTTTGCATGGAGGCATTTCTCCTGAACCTCTTCATGAAAGATTGTGAATCTATGGTGCATGTACAAATATCTGAGATGTGGGTTTATGATAATATTTTGAATTTTCTAATAACATTCTCCATTGGCCTTGTGTAAACCATTCTATTTTTGTGTTTGTTGCACTAAGTGTAAAGGACAATGTTGGAGAATTATAAGACGTAAGTTAGGTATGATATATTTGTTACTTCTCTATTACCTTTTATGTTAATTGTATCCATATTGTTTACTGAGAAAATGAGGAATAAACCTGAAACTGATGCCATTAGACACAAACTAAATCCTATGTTCAAGTAAGGAGAAAAAACAACACACGCTAATTAATCTAGGAGTCAAGCATGCAAACAAACCTTCTCACAAAGAAGCGGTAGTTGGTGATGGAATCCAACATCACAGATTCGATGCACAAAGGGGATGAGTTTCAGCTGGTGGGAAAGTTACATTGACAACCTACTTAACGAAATAACACCCTGGTGCAAGTTACCTCACCGAGCAATGGGCAACCCTCCAAGGATTCCGAGTGAGTCTAGCCAACATCGATCCCAGGTACAACACCACCTTCTCTATGTTGTCACCTTGTGTAGAAAGTCTAAAATATTATGGCCTCTATGTTACCACCTACTATACGAAAGCAGAGGGGGGACAGTCGACAGTTGACACCAAATCCAACAAAGCACGGTTTATTACTCTGAGAGCCCCAATGCGACCTAATGATTGACCCTTGTGTTAGAAGGGCTTCCCAAATTCAATGATGTAGCAACTAGATTTCACTCCCTAACTCAAGGCTTTATGTTTGTTTAGAATATTTGGAAATGTATTCTCACTATCCTATTTGAATGCTCTACACCTAATCTAAGATGGGTTTGAATATCCCTAGAAAAGTTGCTAGATAAATTTTAATTAGCGCTTGATTTTAGGTTGTTGTTACTCAAAGGAGTGGTCGTGAAACTGATGGCATTTTGACTCAACTCTTTAAACCATGCAATAGGAATATGAAATGAAATAAATTCAACTTTGATGAAAACTAGCTATGGGAAGGAGAAAAAGTTTTTAAGCAAAGAAATAATTTATTGATAGATTACTATGTGTGCAGTGCTGCAAAATGACCCAAATTTTAAAAATACCATGAAAATGTCATAGTGCACTTAGTACACCTATACAACATTGAAAAAAATGTCATAATTTCTAACATAGTAAACTTCTATGATTATAGAGACCACCATACACATCTTGAATACTCATACGGATCATGGGGGATTCACCTTGTTGACCAAGAACTTATCACGTAATTCATTCATAAAGGGAGGTTTTTAATTGTGAACCCACATGTTGTGAATATATGTTGTGAGCGCAACATACATCCCACATTTTCACGCAACCCCATCCATTCCTACATTATGCATCATTCAATTTCCATTGCTTGAAGAGGTGGAAGAACTAGAAGGGGATGAATCTTATAAACCAAAAGACTCCCAATGGGGATGTGTTGTTCAATCCTAAATGGACCAATAATAAAGAAGGTTCTCTTTAATGGTTTTATTTATTTATTTATATTCAATTTTAGTGCTCTAAGCTACAGTTTTACAGGGTCTACGACCTTCAACAAAACCTCCTTTGCAATTTTGGCCAAAATCCTATTATTTTCCTTAGAAAGTTTTATTCATGCAGTGCTAAGAATGTAGTGAAGAGAAGTTCATATCTTTGCGCTTTGCACTTTGCACTTTGCATCTACAAGAAAAATGATAAGGAAAAAGGGTGGCATGATGTAAAGGCTATGAGGAAGGCTGATGCACATAGCTGAAATCACATAAATGTAAGGGGATATGTTAAGTGAAAAGGAAAGTGAAGTGGAGTGTTGATGTGGAGCTATATACCAATGTTCATGCAATGATATAGACTATGGGGTTGGAAATAAAAGAGGCATGCCCTCCACACTTCACATTAGTACTATTGTGGGGAAATAATAAGCTTGGTGACTAAGAGGAAGTGCAACTACACCCTCTGCAATGTGGTTGAGTGAAAATTAACAACTATGGATGTAAATATCTTGACAACAATTTCTTGTGAGTTCTCTTAAATTCCCTGGGGGAAACAAATGATTGGAGGAGGTAATAAAGAGGTAGGTTAATTATTAGTGAAGGGGATTTGAAGTTCAAAACTTTGTTGGATCAAAGGGATTTTGCAAATTTGGCATTGAAAAAGATGGAAATATTGGGAGGTTAAGGGTGTAGCAACAAAAATACCAAGGACGTAGAAGTATAAATCTATTCCTAGATTGAAAGGATGAAGAGGATTTTGAGTTTGTATCCCAAAGGGTGTAATGATATCAAAAGTATCCCAATGACCTCATATAAGTGGGATGACCTCCATCAAGTGTACAAGGGGATTCCTCAACATCCTTGAAAGGAACAAGGCTCAATCCAAGTCATATTCATGCCAGGTACATTGTCTAAAGTAAGGTACAAGTGACCTAATGTAAGTATCAATCCAGAGGCATGTACACAATTCCAATACAATATAAGAAGTGATTCATGTCAAATTTAAATTCCATTACTTGGATCACATTAAGCATCATCTTCTGAATTCACAATAATTCATAGAATCCATATAATTTTTCAAGTTTAGGTATGGGAGGGTTATCATTTTCGCCTATTACATGTGCCAATATCTAGGGAAGGCAAGGAGACTAGATTTTTCACCTCTCTTGGTGATTACAAATAGCACAATCATCATGGTGTTAAGGTTGACCTTGATAACAACAAGAGTGGCTTGAATTGGTAGGGGTAGGGGTATTCTTTCTCTTGGTGTGGGTGCACCATCCTATAAGTATCCTTTATTTGCGCCTGATTTCATTTTTTTTAATGTGTGTGGGTGATGAGTGTTCTACAACATGGAGGCTTTTTGTGGTGGTTGGTTTGGAAATGATCCAATAGACTTGTAATCACTTCACAATGGGCATTTTCTAGAGATATAAGTATTTGTTGTATGGTTATTTCTACAAGTAGTTCCTTGTCCCATGAGAGGAATTGGGGCATTTATGCTTTTATTTTTTTATAGAAGATACATTAATTATAGGATCTAAGAAGGAAAAAATCTTGGTCTACAATCATAATTCACTCATTTGGATACTCAAGAAAATGTAGGGTAGAAGGAAATTCATAAAAAAATGGATCACTTCAAACACAAAAGTGACTCATGGCACTTTTGTTTTGTCATTTTTGAATTTTAGATGCCTGAAAAATTCTCTAAGATAAAGATCTAATATTCATGTATATTCCATAAAGATATGTCACACCAAATGGTGTTATGTGAAATAGAAACATCTGGATAATAGGGAAATGTACCCAGAAAAACATCTATCCAAACATGGTAGTGTACTTAGAGAAAGGTCTAGATAAAGTCATTGTTCTTATGTGACTCAATCCTCCTTCAAGGTCAATGGCTATTTTGGTTGAGTTTGAAGATTGTTGGAATGCAGTTGCAAGGGTTTGATCGTTGTTCCCCACACATGTAGTGTAGATTGACAGGATTTCTTATTTAGAGGAAGTTATTCTTTGCACAACTAAATTCTTACGAGTGTGGGTTAAGATGGTTATAGGACTAGGTTGAATAGGAAACAATAGAAACCTCATTATCCCTAGAATCTTGAGTTTCCTTATTATTGGAATTCGAAATATCCTTACACCTTTTGAAACAATTCTTCTCAACATGGTTTGACTTTCCTCATTTTTACAGGTCGCAAAGACTGATTAGAGGGCCTGATCCATACACCAAAAAAGCCAAAGGGTATGTGGTGTGTTCTAGAGAAGATGATAATGACTTGAAATATATGAACACATTACATGGACAAAAGAATTATCCACTAGGTTTACCCTTGTTATGTGCCACACTTCATCTCTACTGTTTCAAAAATATTCCCCCGAGGGTTCTTTATGGTATTGATTTGTGGGTTTTAAATCTTGAAAATGGAAGGAGAAAACTAGGTATATAAGAAAAATCATTAGCATGTGTCTCATGAAAAGATCGAGGCTTCTCTGGTCATGGAAATCTACCTTTCCATGTGTCATTGCTAGGGCTAAGGCGCTCGACCTCTTTTTCCTCTTTTCGCGCCCTCTTTCTCCTCTATTCGGGATATCTCTCTCCTAGTTTGTTCAAGCCCTAGTATTTATCCTCTC
>SNQJ01S0200786.1:0-16969 GCA_010110895.2 Picea sitchensis | reverse complement strand
GATGCCATTGAACGCAGCAGGGATTTAGTAGGGGCAACCAACAAAAACAGGTGCACACCTAAACCACCCATGGTTCAGAGAAGCCGTGACACTAGACCAGTGGACAAAGGAAAAGGGAAATTGGATGAGGCTACAAGAAGAGACCTAAGGAACAAGCAACTATGTTACACTTGCAGGGACCCGTGGCAACCAGGACATAGATGTTTAGGCAAGGGGAAAATACATTATGTTGAGGTAGTATATGACAGTGAGGAGGAGGTAGACGATGAAGATGATGGGGCTATCCATACTATGCAGGCAAACCTCAGAGAGGAAGAGGAAGCAATAATGGATCATGAAGGACCAGATAAAGGCCATAAAAAGATCACCATTGCTTCTATGAGCGGGATACCGAAATTCAACACCTTTAGAATAAAAGGAGTAGTTCAAGGGCAACGGGCAACTGTGTTGATAGATGGAGGAGCCTCCAACAACTTTATTGATATAGCTATGGTAGAGAGGAGACATCTACCCACAGTGGAATTTGAAGGATTCTTGGTTGAAGTAGCAGGGGGTCGTACAATAGCTTGTGACAGGTACATTCCACAAATGAACCTGACTCTAGGCCGATACACTTTAACCCACGACTTCTATGCGGTAAACATTCCTGACACTAATATCAACTTAGGGGTGCTGTGGCTCAGCACTTTGGGGCCTATCACAACCAACTATAAAACAATGGAGATGTCCTTCAACTCAGATGAAGGGAAGAGAGTTACGCTCGAAGGAATCACAGGGGATTCTCCTAGAATTGTGACAGCGAAAAAGATGCATGCCATATTCAGGCGAGAGGAGATAGCTTACGCCGCTGAATGCTTTATTTTGGACACTAAAGAAGAACCCCACAAACCATACCCTCTAGATATACAAAAAATTCTCCACAAACACAAAAGAGTCTTTGATCCTATCCCTCCGGGACAACCACCGGATAGAGGATTTGAGCACATTATAGAGTTGGAAGAAGGAGCCAAACTAGTCATTACTACACCTTATAGGCACCCCAAGAAGCACAAAGACGAGATAGAGAGTGCAATCAAGGAATTGTTGGCTATGGGGAATATCAGACCGAGCTCAAGTCCATTCACATCATTAGTTGTGTTGGTTAAGAAAAAGGATGGAACAATGCACATGTGCATTGACTATAGGGCATTGAACAAGAGGACTATTAAGAACATGTATCCTATTCCCCAGATTGATGAACTGTTGGATGAACTTCATGGTGCGCTCTACTTTACTAAGATAGATCTACGGTCAGGCTATCATCAGATCAAAATGAGGGAACAAGATGTACGCAAAACTGCGTTCAGATGTCACTTTGGCCACTATGAGTTTCTTGTGATGCCCTTCGGCCTTACCAATGCCCTTGCCACTTTCCAGTCATGTATGAACCATGTGTTCAACAAGCAACTGAGAAAATATTTGCTTGTCTTCTTTGATGACTTACTGATCTATAGCAGGACATGGGAGGATCACTTACGACATGTAGATGAAATCTTGGGTATCATGGAGGAGCAATCTTTATATGCTAAAGAGTTGAAGTGTGAGATTGGCATGACTGAGGTTCTGTACTTAGGACATATTATTGGGGCAAAGGCAGTACATGTCCATCAAGAAAAAATACAAGCTATCATCAATTGTCCTACCCCAAGGACACTTACAGAACTCAAAGGGTTCCTTGGAATTTGCAGCTATTATAGAAAGTTCGTCAAGGGCTTCTCCCAAATTTGCACTACTCTGATAGGCTTAACCAAAAAGGGAGCTTTCAATTGGAGTGAAGAAGCACAGGTCACGTTTGAAAAAATGAAGAAGGTCATGAGTACTTGTCCGGTGCTTTCCTTACCTGATTTCTCTCAACCCTTCATATTAGAATGTGATGCATCAGGTGCAGGAGTAGGAGTTGTCCTTAACTAGGCACCTTATTGCCTATGAGAGCCGTAAGCTGAGAGGCCCTGAGTTGCTCTATACAATTTATGACAAGGAGATGTTGGCCATGTTATCCATCAAAGTTGCACTAGGATGGACTTCCAGTGAGCCGCCAAAGTTTGAACATTGTTGTTCAAAATTCAGAGTTCAGAAGTTCAACCGGTCGTAAAGACCACCTTTTTCTCTTTACATTTCCATAAAAAATTGTAATAAGAGATGTTGCATGATGAACTTGTAAAAGGTCTTAGCCACCTTAAGTCCTAAGCGTGAGTTATACTTTGGAGTGTTTTTTCACTTACTAATTATATTTTGCCGTTTTCAGGCGATTTATAATTTATGAGTTTTTTCACTCAATCCCTCCAGAGCTGCAGTATATGCCCATGGTTAGGCTTGAGCATGGATCTAAGCCTAGTGTCTAATATATATTACCATGCTAAACATTCTCCTAGAGTCTTATGGAAATGTACTAAGTCCCCCTTAGGATTTTTTAATTTTTTCAGTGAATTAAAAAATTGCCAGAATTCGGCAATTTTTAATTAAAAAATAAAGATGTATTAAAAAAGTGGTACTAGGGGACTTAATATGCCATGGGGGTGCTCATTTTTGGACCCAGAGCACCCATATTACCTAGGTACCCACTTGGTTGAGTAAAATTAGTGATTTTAATCACTTAAAAATTAATTTTACTCCAAAACCCCCAAAAAAACAAATAAAAACATAAAAAATCAGCAAGGGCAAAAATTAAGGAAACATGCGGGGACATGTTGGAGACAAATAAAGCCTCTAAAGGCTATGTGGCAGCAAGTGGGTGATTGTAATTGGTCAAAGCAATAAAGTGGGCATGTGTATGAGTTGTTATTGAGCATGTGCAAGAAGGAAGTGCGCCCTCCTTGAGAGAGGTAGCGCACCCACATGAGAGCTCACCCATTGCTTGATAGGTGGCAGCCTTCACTCCACCTCACCTCTTTAGGTGGCAGCTCGTGGGAGTTTATGGGACAAGTGGCTGCCATCTCTTTACACTTGGCTGCCCTTTCCTCTCCAAGTGGTGCGCCCTCCTTCATGATAAACTCATATGCTCTCTTATATAAAGAAGCCTTCTCCCATTGTTGAGTGAGTTGGAGCTTGAGACTTATGCTATTGTAATAGTGATTCTTCTTTCATACTTGGAATAAAAAAGCTTTGGAGGCTAACTTGGTGTGGATCTATGTGTGGTTGCTTATTGTCAAGTGCATTGTTATGAGGTGATATTATTTCATTTTATTTGCTTATTGAGATTTGTTCAGGTTTGGTCTTTGTAAGGAGTACTATTACTCACAAGGAATAGGATTGTAGATCTTGCTTAATTTTCATGTCCTATTTGTTATCTATTCTAGAATCCTAAAATGTGCATTTTATCTTTTGTTTAAGTTAATGTGCCATTTGAGCTTCTTTGTAGGTAACACCAAGATCTAACAGGTTGATTGCAAGTTTTGTGGATTTTAGAGATCTCACTTGGAGAGTTGGATGAGCTTGCTTGCTCTTACTTCCTCTCCAAAAGTTTGAAGGACGATAGCCCCTCTTTCTATGCTAAAAGAGACTCAATTATTGCCCAAGATTCCAAGGGTTTAAGGAAAACTTTTCTTCTCATCTCCTCCTCAAATTAAAGTTAAAAGATTTCTGTTATTTCAATTCTTATCCGCAAAGAAAGATATCAATTCATAGAAGTACTAAAAGCTATCTTCCTTTTACAACTAAAAGCAAGTAGATTAGATCTCTTTTCTAGCTTGCAAAGTGCTATCTTAGTCCCTTTTTGTTGAAAATCTAAAGGCTGAAGATAGGTGTTTTATCAAGAGTTTAAGTGCAACATTTGAGCAATAGCTTACTGTTTTATATTTCTGTTTTAGGACAACGAAAATAATAGTAAGAAAATGGCTTTTTCAAGTTAGTTTAAATTCAGAAATTTACTAGTTTATCATAGAAGTGCAATATTTGAGCAATTTTTGGTTTTATAAACTAATAACCCAAAGCACTCTTAAAGTGTCTTTGGCCATATTTGCATCTTGTTTGTTCGTTGATTTTGTGCCGGTTGGTGCAACTATAAGAGGAAATTCTACTGAAAATCCAAGGACTTGAAGTTTCTAAGACCCCCAAAGTGGTCCTATTTTGTTAAACATTGTAAAAAGTGAAATTTTTTCAGTTTCACGATTTATATATAAGGATCCAATCTCACTTGAAGAGATCTAAAGACTCTTAAAAGAGCACTCGTAACCGTGGAAATAAAATCAGTGAGCCAAGGGAGGCTTCACTTTGCTTTTCCCCCCGAGGGGGTGTGTCGTGCTTTAGGATCTTCCTTTGATTGGTTTCTTGTCTTTTTCTTGTTTTAAGCACTTTAATAGGTTCATTTCAGTTCTAAAATTAAAATCAAACAACAATCTAGATTAGATTTCCTTTTGCAAAGTAGAACACTAATTGCTAGATTAGATTTATTTCTTGCAATTTCAATTTGGAAAATAAACCATCCCCTCAGCTCCTCGAAAGAGGCCTAGTCAGTGTGGATTAGTAATTAGTCTCACATTTCATTTCAGTATTTTATTTCCAGTTTAAAATAAACAAATTCCCCTCAGCTCTCAGTGCGGTTCCTGACTCTTCCAGTTGCGAGATAGTTTCGATCTACTGGAAGTAAGTTTCATACACGTTGTGCTGGTCAGTGGTTGATAGTTTAATTAGGACAATCTCTAAAGTAGTTAGCTTAATGCACGAGAAAACGTCTTAAAGTGTTCTGCGAAGTAAGGCGGGCCCTCTCGAGACCTGACTTCCCACCCGTTTTGGACATCCAACATTTTGAGTGAGTTTTACTGGTGAGACCATTGGGTTTCGGTAAAGCTCTCCGCAAGTTTCCAAACAAAGAGCTAACCTCCAAGGAGGCCCAAACCATTTCACTAATTCAACATCAATTTATCCTAATAAAACACACGAACTACTTTGCCCACGATTCACTTTAAGGCACTGGTCTCATTTCACACTCAGCAAATCCACATGCTTCATCTTCAATTTGGTTATCTATTGGAAATAATTTAAATGAAACTTGCATCTAACATTTGTTTCTCAGTATCCTTTTGATGCAAGTATATGCTTATTGATTATATATCGTGGTGAATGTTTACTTCATGATTTATCAGTTTATGGTTGATTGTTGAATGAATAATTAAACTTCTAGATTTAATTTCTTGTACTTAGCTTAGTTTGAGCCTTAGTATTTTGTTAGGGACTACCCCCCCTTGGCTTCACTAGGAGTTGGCCTAGACGGAGGAGTCGAGGATTAGGTGACAACACCTTAACTCTCACTTGCCCCCAAAGACACACCGAGTGGATTGAAGACTTCTTCCACGTCTCACAGGTGTGTGCAAGAGCTGTGACCCATAATGCATGCCTTGTCCAAATTCAGACAGTACTTAGTTGGAGCAAAGTTTGTAGTAAGAAGTTAGAACTGATCATAACAACCTCAAGTACTTTTTATCCAAGAAGGACTTGAGCGAGAGACAATGGAAGTGGGTAAGCAAGATTCAAGATTACAATTTTGATAGAGTACGTCAAGGGAAAGAATAATGTAGTTCTTGGATGCACTATCAGACCGGCCCTATTCTATGGCCGAGTGTCGATTAGTTTGGAAAGCTCATTTGTTGGTAGAATACTCAAAGATAATGTTTGCATGTGATTGTGAGTTGATGGATGTACCTTCTGAGGATGGCAGGTACAAGGTAAATCCAAATGACACAATTTTATTACAAAGCGAGTTGTTGGGTGCGGGATCGCATTCAAAGGAAAGGTGCGCCAAGCCTTCCATGATGCTCCAATGGTGGGCCATCAAGGATTTCTTAAGACAACGAAAAGTGCTCCAAGCCTTCCATGATGCTCCAATAGCAGGCCATCAAGGGTTCCTTAAGACTTACAGACATGTGAGAGAAAGGTTCTCTTGGAAAGGACTCAAAGGAGATGTTTTGCACCACATCAGGGAATGTGCTACTTGCCAATAGAATAAAGATGAACACTCTCATCCGACAGGACTCTTACAACCTCTTCCCATACCAAAGAACAAATGGGAAAGTATCTCAATGGACTTCATCACAGGTCTTCCTAGAACGCAAGGTAAGGATTGCATATTTGTAGTTGTGGATCGGTTAACCAAGTTCATTCATTTCTTTGCCCTCTCCATGGACTATAGTGCATCATAGGTATCTGAATTGTTCTTCAAAGAGATCTTTAGGATGCATGGCATACCTAAGAACATTGTTAGTGACCGAGACAACAAATTCATTGAGTATCTTTTGGCAAGAGATTTTTAGACTAGTGGGCACTGAATTGACTCCTAGCACTAGCTACCATCCCCAAACTGATGGACAAACTGAAATTGTCAACAAATGGATAGAGGGTTACCTCATAAATTATGTAGCAGGACAATAGAAAGCTTGGGTCAAATGGCTTTACGACATGTAGATGAAATCTTGGGTATCGTGGAGGAGCAGTCTTTATATGCTAAAGAGTCGAAGTGTGAGATTGGCATGACTGAGGTTCTGTACTTAGGATATATTATTGGGGCAAAGGGAATACAGGTCCATCAAGAAAAAATACAAGCTATCATCAATTGGCCTACCCCAAGGACACTTACAGAACTCAAAGGGTTCCTTGGAATTTGTAACTATTATAGAAAGTTCGTCAAGGGCTTCTCCCAAATTTGCGCTACTCTGACAGGCCTAACCAAAAAGGGAGCTTTTAGTTGGAGTGAAGAAGCACAGGTCACGTTTGAAAAAATGAAGAAGGTCATGAGTACTTGTCCGGTGCTTTCCTTACCCGATTTCTCTCAACCCTTCATATTAGAATGCGATGCATAAGGTGCAGGAGTAGGAGTTGTCCTTATGAAAAATAGGCAACCTATTGCTTATGAGAGCCGTAAGCTGAGAGGCCCTGAGTTGCTCTATACAATTTATGACAAGGAGATGTTGGCCATAATGCATGCCTTGTCCAAATTGCGACAGTACTTAGTTGGGGCAAAGTTTGTAGTAAGAACTAATCATAACAGCCTCAAGTACTTTTTATCCCGGAAGGACTTGAACGAGAGACAACAAAAGTGGGTAAGCAAGACTCAAGATTACAATTTTGATATTGAGTACGTCAAGGGAAAAAATAATGTAGTTGTAGATGCACTATCCAGAAGACCTTCGACCTATTCTATGACAAACCTATCAATGGATTGGAAACCACAGTTGTTGGCAGAATACTCAAAGAACATGTTTGCATGTTAGTTGATGGATGGACGACTACATGATGACAGGTACAAGGTCGTAAATGACATAATTTATTACAAAGGCATGATTTATTTGGTGCCCGGATCTACATTCAGAGGAAAAGTGCTCGAAGCCTTCCATGATGCTCCAATAGCAGGCCATCAAGGGTTCCTTAAGACTTACAGACAGGTGAGAGGAAGGTTCTCTTGGAAATGACTCAAAGGAGATGTTTTGCGCCACATCAGGGAATGTGCTACTTGCCAACAGAATAAAGATGAACACTCTCATCCAGCAGGACTCTTACAACCTCTTCCCATACCAGAGAACAAATGGGAAAGTATCTCAATGGACTTCATCACAGGTCTTCCTAGAACTCAAGGTAAGGACTGCATATTTGTAGTTGTGGATCGGTTAACCAAGTTCAGTCATATCTTTGCCATCTCCATGGACTACAACGCATCATAGGTAGCTGAATTGTTCTTCAAAGACATCTTTAGGATGCATGGCATACCTAAGAACATTGTTAGTGACTGAGACAACAAATTCATGAGTATCTTTTGGCAAGAGCTTTTTAGACTAGTGGGCACTGAATTGACTCCTAGCACTAGCTACCATCCCCAAACTGATGGACAAACTGAAATTGTCAACAAATGGATAGAGGGTTACCTCATAAATTATGTAACAGGACAACAAAAAGCTTGGGTCAAATGGATTTACTTAGGGGAATACTATTACAATACCACCTACCACATGTCCATTGGCATGTCCCCCTTCAAAGCTTTATACAGTTATGATCCTCTTACTTTTGAAGAGATTGTATTTGGAGAAAGCATGGCTCCTATGCCCAAGGAGTGCATCCAGGTTAATCAGGACATCATCAGAGAACTCAAGGACAATCTCCATAGAGTGCACAACCAACAAAAATTATATGCAGACAGGAAAAGGGTGGAGCACACCTTTGAGGTAGGGGATCTGGTATACTTGCGCCTGCAGCCATATAGACAAGCATCTATCAAGAAGAGTGGTGCTGAGAAATTACAACCCTGCTTCTATGGTCCATATGAAGTACAAAGAAGAATTGGAGAGGTAGCATATGAATCGAAATTGCCCCCAGGGAGTAAGATCCACAATGTTTTCCATGTGTCTTGTTTGAAAAAAGCATTAGGCCAACATGTATTAGTCAATGAGACATTGCCACCCGTGGATGCAGAAGGACAACTCCACCTCATACCAGAAAGGATCTTGGAAACCAGGGTGAAACAATTAAGGAGCAGAGCCATTATAGAGTACTTGGTTAAATGGAAAGATTTGCCCATAGAAGATGCTACTTGGGAAAGCGAGAGAGCAGTGCAAGAGAATGGTTCTGGATTGCTTGAGGACAAGCAATTTCCAGTAGGGGAGACTGTAATGCCCCCTTCTTAGTGACACAAGATCTCAGGGACGTAGTATTCTAGCTACCCCTCTAGACTATAGTCCAAGATAAGCAAGGGGAAGGAAATGTGGGTTTTGTCACTAAAAAAGATCTAAAGTTTTATTATTAAAGTGACTTTGGTAAAAGACCAAGGAAGATTAAATTAAAACCCTTAGCACATGGAAAAAACAACTCAATGGAAAATTAGACAAGGAGGTATAAAAGAAGGAGAAGGGTGCACCTCTTAGCATTCTATTCTCATTATTCACTTTGCATTGTTGAGCTAGGCAACTTACGTTTTGAGGGTTTTGAGTAAACAAACCCTAGCAACCAACAAGGAGGTGAAAGATTCCTCTGTTCCTGGTTCAAGCTTGGCCAAGGAGGTGAAAGATCCCTCCCTCACCATTCTAATCCAGTAACAGGTATTAAATAGATAACACTTGGAGTTGGTGCACATATTTGAAGGGTTTTTTCAGTAGTGGGGCACATCTTTGGAAGAGAAAAGGCTCGATCTGCTTGGAGGAGTTTAAATCTGCAATTTTATGCCATTGGAGGTTTATCTATAGAGTCATAGCGTCCTTTTGCAGCATTGATACCAAGGGTATCCCCCTTGGATTATTTTATTTGGCTCAGGAGGAATTTCTGGAGGAGGGCGCAACTCCCATTGAGGATATTCATATATCTGAGGGAAAACTTGAGGGGTTTAACTCTAGCTTGCTTCATTCCTATTCTAGAGTCCCTGATCTATAGTTTGAGGGTGTTTTGGCATCATTTGGAGCCCATTTACTAGGAGGCCGAAATATTGAGCATTTCCAGCCAGTCAAGGCCATACCAGTTCCAGATCCAACATTTCAGGGCCGTACTATCTCCAGATTTGAGCATCCAGGCCATACCAACAGGGATCTTAAAGAATCTATTCAAGAAGGGAAATAAATTAATCTTATTATCAACTATATTGAGTATAGGAAGACCTAGGGTCTCTATATCTCTTATATTGTACTAGATCTGTAGATCTATGTATAAAGATCCCTTATTCTATCTAAATAAAGGTCAGATCTGAAGCTTGTTGTCTCTGTTTATGGGTTTACATCATTATCATGTGTTCCATAATTGTTATGATATCTTCTATGCAATAAAATCAGTAAAAATACTCCAACACATCCTTCTGTAGTAGCAATTTGCGAAACAAAACACAAAACACCAAATAGAAACCCTAGTACTTGGACGAAATTTGGTTGGGAACATTACAACATGCTTGTACAAGTTCTGAGAAGTGAAATTACAGGATCGTACAACTAGAGATGAGTTTCTAGGGTTTGCAGGTACTATCTATAGTTTTTTGTATTTCTTAGTGGGCCATTTTCACAATAAGGGAGCCGTTGTAAGCCTTGATATTATTTTAATGATAAGCTGATTTAAAGGGTTGAATATCTTTGTGTATTGTGTATGAGATTTGGTTTCCATCATTGCTTCCGCTATTTATTTCAGTTGATTATTCCAACAAGTGTATTTTGTTTTGTGAGCTGCTAATTTGACTTACAACAAGGAAATCACCAGTAAACAATATACCTAGGTGTTGGGATTAGAAAATCAACATGGTATCAGAGCTCTCACTTTGAGAGGAAGACATATTTCAGATCCCCAATAGTTTACGAGAACATATCAATTAGATATGAAGGCCAACTTGTTGCAACAATGGGTGTTTAAAGGACCAAACACACATCTACAACAATTTGCAACAGATTTGTCAGATTTGCAAGGAGATCTCTACAGATCTATAAACCAACAGTCAGAAATCGAAGGACAAATTTCAAGGAAACAATCTTAAAGCACCAGAACTTGTTTTTGCAGTACATAGGTATTAGTAGAGCAGAACGCATATATGTGAGCAACAAAAGGGAAAATTGCGTATATGCGCCTTATAGTGTAGCAAAGAACGTGTATATGTGCTGCATAGGTCTGACATGCCTCCTACAAGTCCGTACATGGGAAGTTTCAGCAACATGTTATTTCCTCAATAGATTATCAAATTTAAGGGATGGCAACAACAAGTCTCAGAGTTGAAGACAGATTGGATGGAGCATCCAACTTCCTATCTTGGAAAGTGTTATCACACAAGTTGTAGGTTGGGCAAAGCCCGACCCAACCACAAAAACAAGTGCTATAACTATGGGACACTACACCCAATGTCACCTTGATGTAGGTCCTGCTCTTGGGGGGTGACTAAGGTCACTCCTGGGAGGCGATCCCGGAGACCCTAGGGGAAAGGAAAGAAGAAAGGAAAAGGTAATGGAGAGGCCCCTAGAAGTCGGTACACTAAGTGGAAAAGAGGAAAAGGGAGATGCCTTGCTGACCAAGTAACGCTGCCACAAAGGATGTGTTGCTTTTCCCAATAATTGTACCTGCCTGAGACACAAGAAAAAGACAAATGCAAAGCAATATATCAAGTGGATCGGCAAGTTAAGCTTGTTGTCCCTATGTTGCAGCAGTTATATCAGCAATAGATTTTATCCAAATTAGCAAGTAAAAGGTCTAGCCTAGTTAGAAATGTCAGCAATAAAACTAGTAACCAATGTGGACTGAAAATAGCAGTTCAAGACTGAATAAAGATGGCTGTCACAATGCAAATTTCTGCAGCAGTATATCAGCCTTATGGCTGTAGCATTCAATGAAGTACAATAGAAAATTTGACCATCAAAAAGTGCCAAAAGCTAGCCCAACAAATGTACCTAGGTTAGTAGGTTAAACTAGCAAAGTTAGAGGGTTTGTCTAGGGTTAGCTTGTGAGATATTAGTGGTTAGGGTTAGAGTTTTCTGCAGCCTAATGGTTGTAGGAAACTAGTATATAAATAAAAATTTGTGGGAGAAAGAGGACGCCCTAAGGGAGGAAGAATCCCCAAGGCATCAAGATCATTATCCAAAAGAGAGCGATTTAAAACTTGAAGAAATCCCGTTTACCAAGGCAACAATTTATTTCTCCAATGTAGCAAGTAAATGACTAGTGCCTTTAAAAAAAGGGGTTAATGGAGTCAAGCAAAGAAAGAGCTAGAGGTACTACCTCCTTGGGGGTGTGAATCTTCTTACTCCCCAAGGCAAGTATCTCTAACTAGGGTTTAAGCTAAGAGGGTGTATACCCTTATATTTCTCTTAGCAAACCCTTGTTTAAACCAATAACAAGTGAGCATAAAATGATGGAAACTATGGTGGGGGTGTATGCCCTTATACTTCCCACCAAGCTCTAGCAAAATGACCTTGACTTGAATAACAATGATAGCATAATGCAAAAAGGCTTACCAATTCAAGGAAAAAGCTAAGACAAACCACCATAAAAGCTAGAAAAAGCCTTCCAAGGCTAGCGCATCACTTCCATCAACCAATAATCCAAGAACTAACCATAAACAAGAGCCCAAAAGAGAGAACTAGCCAAAGAGAGCGAAAATTTCAGTCCAAGTACCTCTCACAAGAGGGAGAGTTATGTTAAAATAAGATCTTATGATCTCTTATTTATACAAAATGTCACTAAGATAATTTGTCCACATAATCTGGGGTAAACCACAAGACTAGGGGTCAACAACCCTAATCTTGCCCCCTCAACAAAGTAATTTTAAACAATTCATTTAAAATTCACTTTTGCACATAAGAAAACCCTAATTTAGAAATACGTCATCCCTTTAGGGGATGTTATGGCACTAGGAGCAAGTCGTTGGTGTAGGAGGAGGGTGGCTAGGCTTGCGAAAGCCACATGTCAAGTATCCAAGTTACTTCCTTCATGGTCAAACCCCAATTCTCCTCAAAACGTCCAAGTGCCAATGCATCAACCGCACCACCAAACCCTAACCCCCCTAGGTGATGTCATGCCTCTAGAAGTGACGTTTTGCCTCTCCTGAGCGAAACGTTTGGCATGTGGGGGCTAGGTTATGTCGTCCAAGTCATCTTTAAGGCCTTCCAAGTTTGATCTTTCTCATTCGGCATGCAGGCCCTTGGCATCCACCTGTGGGCTTCAAGCCGCATGGAAGCCCAAGCTAGGCTTGTTCTTCCAAAACTGTCCACCAACTAGGTCCTGCAAAGACAAATAAGGACAACCTCCAAGGATCTCAAGTCATAATATCATGATAAGTGAATCCAATCAATAAATAAGCCACCTAAGCATGTGCATCAAAGATCACTATATCAAACAATTAAGTGCTCAAAGATATTATGCGACTTGTCAAGCTTGAATATGGGAGGGTTGACGAGGTGTCCAATTGGGTAGATCTTGCCCTAGGTCAATGAGAGTTTCCAAGAGATCCCTCTCTAAGCCATGTAAAGTGTGTGAAATGGTTAGGGTCAAGACTCAATGGGCATAGGGCTCATGACATACAAGAGATTGTAGTGTCTCATTCATGGGTGCCTTTCTAGAGGGTGTGTGGTACCTTCATCTGCAATGCACTTTTTCCAAGCCCATTATTTTTCCATTCTTTATTTCTTTCATAATTTTAAGGAAAGTTTGAAGGCCACTGCCCTGACGTAGTATCCAGATAATGGCAATGTCACTCACAAACACCTAGTGGAAATGAGAAGGTTGGCTCGTGATGAGACCCCCTTTCTCTCAACCATGCAACTGAGAGCCATTACCCTGGCTTGGTGACTAGATGATAGTAATGTCATACCACTAGATATTTATGGACATGATAGGTCGATTCGTGATGAGACCTCCTATCCTCCAACTAACCTTTTAAGCATTCTTAATCATATTTTATTGTGGGTCCCCGTTTTCTCAAAGATAAGCGTTTCATTGCTTTCTCGGGTGATCTTTGGGCAAAGCATCTAGAAGGTTCATACATAGGCTTTTATCTTTTATCCAACATCAATCCCTCTGGGCCTTCAACCCCTTCTTCCCATAGAATGAGGGACAACCCCTTCTTGGGTCAATACACCCTAAAATCCCAAGAGATAAGGAAATGAGGGGAAATAGTGATGGAAATTGGTAAGTATGGTCGGGAACGATATGATGGCTCTTCAAGGGAGTTTCTAGTAGCAAACCCATCCCCAAGGAAGACTGCTTACTAGGGTACAATGTCAACCACCATGGTGAAGCAAGGAAAAAGGCATAATGTCCAAGCATATATCATGAAATCTAGAGCAATCTAAGATACAACATACTCAAATGCCTTAAATATTGAAATGATGCTCACCATAATACTGACTTGTACCTCATGGAGCAAGGTCCACTGCCTTCCGGAAGCCAGCTGGTGTGGTGGATGCCATCTGGAAATCTGTGACCTCGGTGGTGGTGAGAAGGGTCTCCATCTGTGCAAAAGGATACTGCTGGTCATGTAGTCTCTCGGTGCTCCATATCTGCAACCTGAGGGCCTCGAGACATAATCTCCATAGTTATCCACAAAATGGGGATAACAAAAAGCAAGAGTTACTTTTCTTTTGAAGGAATATGATCTTTTAGAGATTGTTGACAAAGTAGTTCCTCCACCTACAGATCTGCTAGCTTTGGCAACTAACGAGAAGAAGCAGATTAAAGCCTAGCGGGTAATCTTTGATGCAATAAAGGATCATTTGATTCCTCACTTATTCGAGAAGAAGACATCCAAGGAGATGTTTGATGCCCTGGTAGGTTTATTCCATAGCGATATCTTGAATAGGAAGATGATCTTAAGAAATAAACTCAGATCCGTGCAGATGTCTATATTTGACAATATTACTAGCTACTTCATGAGGATCGCTCTAGTACGTGATCCACTTGCAACTATTGGGGAGAAAGTGAATGACATAGAACTTGTAAATGTGGCATTGAATGGTTTCTCAAAGTCTCATGAACTATTTGTCAAGGGATTCAACACTCAGGAAAATCTTCCAAATTGGTAGAGGCTTTGGGAAGATTGTATCCAGGAAGAGACTCGGGAGGAGTCTAAAGACGGTAAGCAAGAAGATGGAGAGTAGAACCTGGCTCTGGTCAGTCATGCCAAGAAGAGAAACGAAAAAGGTTCCAAGGGTAATAGTGAGGGACCAACCTCACAACCGGGGAAGAAGGACTTGAATAAACTCAAGTGCTTTGCATGCCACAAGTGTGGTCATTATGCATCTCAGTGTCCGGAGAAGCAGAAAGGAAGAAAACCAGAGCAGGTAGCAGCATCTGCAGAAACTCTGTTGGATGAGTTTGTTGCGAAGTTCGACAGGGATTTCTCACTAGTTTCTTTCCTTTCCACCAACACATCTACCAGGAGTGCATGGTAATTGGACAATGGTGCATCTCGTCATATGACAAAAGCACGGTAGCTATTCAACAGTCTGACGGAGGAAGACTCAGGGATCCATGTGGAGCTTGGTGATGATGCTAAATATGCAGTGAAGGGAGAGGGAACTATTCACTTCCAACTTGAGTCAGGAGGTTTGTTTGATGCTCAGGATGTGCTTTATGTACCAGGACTTAGGAAAATTTTTCTCTCTGTCTCAGTTATGGACGACAAGTTTTTTCGATCATGTTCAAGAAAGGGAAAGTACTCATACGTCTAGAGGTAGCTAGCCCCTACACAACAATGAGCATTGAGGCCAGAGAGTGCAGGACACATGTTATAAGGTTGTAGGGAAAGCTTATTCATGGGTCCAAGGGGATCTCAGATCGTATCCATTTAGATGTGAATAGATAGATGTCAATGGCAGAGGACGAGGAGTAGAAGGATCCGAAGGAAGAACAGAGTTTAGAGACTTCCAGTTCAGGAAGTCAACCTTCAGGTGGGGAGGAGTTAGCCCCTTCCAGCTTTGTCAAAAGACCTAGTTGGTATGAACTTACATTGGGGGATGCTCAGGAGCATGTTGAGTCTCCTAGGAGCACAGTTAGGGAGAGTAGGCCTCTGAGAATTTTTCTGAACTATATGGCGCTAATGAGTAACATCATTGATTCTGAGTCTTCCAATGTTCGAGAAGCAATAGATCAACAGGTTTTGAGGGATACCATGGGGCAAGATAATATGCAGGATATTGTGCCAGGATCGGAGGGAAAACCAGTTCCAGGTGGCTCTTTGGGAAGTACCTCCCTTGCTAAGAGGGAGTGTTGATGTTTGTAGCATTGGATAGGTACTTCCACACAGGTCTAAGTGTCTAGATGTGTGAAAGTCGTCCAAAGCCTTCTACCTTAGTAATTTACTTTGATTAAAATAATTGTTAAAGTAAAGTGCTTTTATTAATTAGTTGAGTTTTATTTAATGAAATGCTAAAGTTATTAGCATTAGTGAATTAAATCTTAGTCATTGATCTCAAGTGAGGTGAGCTTTAATGTCATCCATTAATCACTTTGGATATTAGGGTTAGGTTATAACTCAATATTTTAAAAGCAAGGTTAGGGTAAAGGAGGAGACACTTTTCATTATAGAGTCGGAGCAAAGAAGGACTTTTACTCAAGTAGATCTTGGATAGGTGGAGAAGGAATTTTATCTAGAGATCAATACACGTCAGGGAGAAGTGAGAACAGGGGCAGATGCAAGGAGATCTAGCAGATTTCAGAGCCACAACAACAATACGAAGTTGTACCCACTTCAGAGTGATGATAGGCACGTATGTACGCAGGTTGCAGTATAGGAAAGTGTGTATGTACGCGGGTGACAGTGAGGACAAGTGCATACAAGTTCTAGGAAGTGAAAGTACAAGATTATACAACCACAAAGGAGTTGCTAGGGTTTGCAGGTGTTGTTTGTAGTTTTCTGTATTTCTCAGTGGGCCATTTTCCTAGTAAGGGAGCCCTTGTAAGCTTTGATATTATTTTAATGATAAGTTGATTTGAAGGGATGAATATCTTTGTGTATTTTGTATGAGATTTGGTTTCTAGTATTGCTTCTGCTAGTTGTTTTATTTGATTATTCCAGCAAGTGTATTTTGTTTTGTGCGCTGCTAATTTGATTTACAACAAGGAAATCACTAGTAAACAATATACCTAGGTGTTGGGATTAGAAAATCAACACTTGCCCCTTGCATGGCACTGTACCCATAGTATAACCACTCACATCAGTCGCAATTTCCATTGGGTTTTGGAAATTAGGTAGTGCTAGCACCGTGGCTTAACTAATTTTTTGTTTCAATTCTTCAAATGCTTTTTGTTGATTCTTCCCCCCTGGAAACACTTACCATTGGTTATTACAACATGAAGTGGTATTTTAATAGTTGAAAATGATGCTATGAAATTTCTATGATATTGGGAAACTCCCAGAAAACTCCTAACTTCAATGGTATTAGTAAAAGTGGGCCATTCAAGGATAGACTCTATATTTGCAAGATTATTCTTCTACTCGCCTCCTCCAATCACCTTGCCCCAAAATATACTATAACAAATGAATCCATGAATCTTACTC
>SNQJ01S0200785.1:0-16933 GCA_010110895.2 Picea sitchensis | reverse complement strand
ATTTTTAGGGGCTGCTAGTGGTCAAATTCCACTTCTGCCACTTGTAAAAATCAGCCTTGAGGTAAATCAAACCTGTTTCCCACTCATGGAGTCATGGTCAATTATTTTTAACCTGGATGTTCCATTTGTCTTCCAGCATTTAATTTATTAAAAGTTTGTCTTACACATGCGTCAAAATAAAAGAGGATAGTTGGGAAAGTCAAATATTTTCCCAACAGTCATCAAATAATTAATTACAACAATCAAAATTCCAAATTCGGATTTTCCATAAATGGCAAATAATTTCCAAATCCGAATTTTCCAAAAACAAAAGTTTATTTCAAAGTTCACTTAGAATTTAATATTCTAAAATTTGAGGATATTACATCCTCTCCCCCTTAAGTACAACACTGTCCTCAGTGTTCATTCCTCTCTCGGAATAGGGTTGGATAAGATTTCACCAAATCTTCCTCCAATTCCCAACTGGCCTCCTCGGGGCTAAAGTGCTTCCATTGCACTTTTACCTAGGCGATGGCTCTATTCTATAGTATTGTTTCTTTACTGTCCAGAATGCGTAGAGGTTCCGCTTGGAACTCGCCTTCTAGGTCCACCTATTCCAATCAATGATGTGAGTAGGATCATGAATATACCTTTTTAATAAGGAAACATGAAAAACATTATGAACTTTTAAGTTTGCGGGAAGTGCTAGTTGATACACCACGGGTCCGATTCGAGCTAAAATATCAAAGGGTCCACAAAACCTAGGCGCTAACTTTGAACAATTTCATAGATTTAGAGAGCTCCTCCTTGCTTTGACTTTCAGATACACATGGTCCCCAATTTGAAATTCCTAGTGTCTCATTTTTAAATCCGCGTAGCTTTTCTATCRGTTTTGGGCCTCCTTTAAATTCTGTTGTACCCTTTTTACCATTTTCTCCATTTCCTAGAGCATTTACGGTCCCATCATAAGCCTGTCAACTGGATTATCCCAGCTAATCGAACCTGGGGTTATGAATTTCTTTATGTATAATGCTTCGAAGGGACTCATCTTGGTTGTTGGCTGATAGCCATTATTGTAAGAAAATTCAACTAAGTGTAGGTACTCCTCCCACTTGGTTGGTTTCGTTCTTATGTACATTCGTAACATGTCTTCCACAATCTGATTTTTTCGTTTGGTTTTCTCATTCGTTTGTGGATGGTAGCTTGTGCTGAAATTCAGGTTAGTATCCAATCATGCAAACAATTCCTTCCAAAACTTTGATGTAAGTTTGACATCTCTATCGGAGATCACCATCTTAGGAATTCCATGCAACCTAAATATTTCTTTCATAAAAATTTCAACAATATTAATTGCTTTATAAGTAGATTTCATAGGTATAAAATGTGCAGATTTTCTAAGTTTATAAATCACTACCATAATCGAGTCATTTTGCTTTTGAGTCTTAGGCAAACCTGTGATGAAGTCCAATGAGATAATCTCCCACTTCCATTATGGTATAGGTATAGGTTGTAGAAGACCGGTTGGATGCTGATGTTCAACCTTTACCTATTGAAAAACTAAGCATTTAGATAAATATTCAGCTGTTTCACTCTTCATGTTAGGCCAATAAAACAATTTTCTTAAGGTTGTTACCATTTTCTATTATCCTAGATGACCAAAATGCAACCTTTTATGCAATTCATCAAGAATTGTTGATTTTAAATCAGTAGAATTAGGTACATACAACCTATTTTTGAACCTTAGAATTCCATTTTTAACTAAACTTAGATCTGTTTTGTTCAGTTTTTTTGCATTTTCCTGGAATTTTGTTGTTGTTTTGATGTACTCTTCATCATTAATGCTTGCAAATTTTATTCTTTGTTCAATATCTTTTTCTTCTTTTCTAACACTTATCTCATAAAGTTTGTTATTCCTCCAACTTAGAGCATCTGCAACTTTGTTTTCTTTACCTTTGTTGAAGGAAAATCTCCCTACAGACAGGTAGATCTCCTCTTGAGAGCTAGACTCTTAACTCTTAAGACAGAAGATGCTTATCATGGACACTAACTTCCTTTTAGATCTATATAAACTAATGTGTGAGGAGGAAGGAGATGAGAAGTACATTTTACCGGTGTTTTTCCCTGCACGGTCCGAGTTGAGCTCCAATCTTGAACTCCTCGATAAGCCCTATAGACAAACAAAAGTACAAACAACTTCCTACTCTATTGAGATTAGCTTGAAATAAACCTATCTATTAGAGACAAATTCATGTGAGATCAAACACAGAATTGAAAGAAACAGGACAAGCATATTATATTAATGAGAACAACAATGAAGAAAACTTACAACCATAGGTGTGAGTGCAACAACTTCATCAAGTTCCCCTTTTCCAAACCCTTGCTTAAACAATCCACACACAAAATGTTGATGCTCCAAATGACATACCACTCATGAGATCATAAGTTTGGTATAATTATCAATCTCTATTCCCCCTCCTCCATGGAAACCCCTCATTATATAGGATTTGATGGTTTAACCACCATGGAGAAGATCTCTCATCAGATCCACTAAGAAAGGGATCTCTAAGATATTTGGGGAGAAAATACCTCTTAAGGATTTTGGGGAGGAAATATATCTCAAGGATTTTGAGGAAATATTTCAACCATCCATGAGATCCTCCACCTTCCCTAAAAAATAGGAAACCAAATGTGAGGTGGATCCTCGCACTTAATTACTTTCTTTTTCATGAATATTAATAATAATTCATGTGCACTTGATTCTCTCCATGAATATTAATAATAATTCATGTGTACTTAGTATTTCTTTGCCTTCATGTAATATATCCCTCCTCCACATTAACTAGGGATTGTGACATAGGTTATTCCATGGTGTCAAGGTGTATGCGACACTTATACGACACTTTACGACACTTAGGGAAAGGTACCTAGGTGTGAAAATTTCATGTGTAACAACCTTTGATGTGTCGTACTTCAAAATCAAATTCACTTAAAAAGGCTAGCCATATCGCTTGCCTTGCATTGAGATCTGGTTGACTAAATAAAAACTTTACACCATTGTTGTCGATTAGTAGTAGAAACCTTCTCCCTATTAAATAATGTCACCACATTTTTAGAGCATGAATTACAGCTGCTAATTCCAAATCATGTGTAACGTAATTACGTTCATGTTCTTTCAGTTTACATGATTCGTAACAGATGATGTGTCCATCTTGTGTTAGGACACCTCCCAAACCTTCTTTTCTTGCATCCACGCAAATTGTAAAATCTTTGTTGGGATTCGCTACCCTTAGGATAGGTGTTGTAGTTAACAATCCTTTTAATTTATCAAAGTTGTCCTGACACTTTTGTGACCAAGTAAATCTTATTCCCTTTTTTTGTAGGGATGTAATTGGATACACGATCTTAGAAAATCCTTCGATAAATCTTCGGTAATAACCGATAACTCCCATGAATGATTTGATGTCTGCTACATCCTTAGGGATAGGCCATTCCATAATTACTTTTATCTTTTCTGGATCAAATGCAATGCCATCTTCGAATATCACGTGTCCTAGGTACTGTATCTTTCTTTGGTAGAAGTCACACTTATCAAACTTCGCATACAACTTATTTTTCCTTAAGGTCTACAATATTATTTCCAGATGTTCTTCATGTTATTCTTCCGTTTTTGAGTAAACTAAAATATCATCGATAAACACCAACACAAATTTATCCAGATATTGACTAAATATACTATTCATCAAACACATAAAGGTTGTTGGTGCATTAGTAAGAATGAACAAAATTATGACAAACTCATAGTGTACGTAACGTGTTCTAAATCTTTTTTTATTTATATCTTCATCTTTTATTCTAACTTGGTGATAACCAGACCTTAAATCAAACTTAGAGAAGATCTTTGCTCCTCCAACTTGGTCGAACAGGTCGTTAATTCTGGGTAAAGGATACTTATTCTTGATCGTCATCTTATTTAGTTGTCGATAGTCAATGCACAGTCTCAAGGTCCCATCTTTCTTTTTAACGAAGAGAACCGGTGCTCCCCAAGGTGAGACACTTGGTCTGATATATCCTTTATCTAGCAGTTCTTGCAGCTAAATTTTTAGTTCTATTAATTCGAGCAAACTCATTCTATACAGTGCCTTAGATATCGGGGCAGATCCAGGTAGTAGATCGATAGAGAAATCTATCTCTCTTCTTGGAGGTAGTTCTATTATTTCGTCCAAAAATACATCTCTAAACCCATGTAGGACTGAAAATTCATCTAAACTGGGTTTGTTTTCCTTTTCTAACAGATTAGTTACCTGAACAACATAAACTTGACAACCTTTGTTCATACATTTCTTAAATTGCATGGCTGATATCTACCTAACCGAAACTGGTTTTCTGATCCCTTGTATTTTCGTAACTGTGTTGTTTTCATCTCTATAAATAAGTGACTTTTTCATAACACTTTAATATTACTTTATGTTTCTCTAACCAATCCATTCCAATGATTAAATCGTAAGATCCCAAAGGTAAAATGTTCAAATATAACTTTGTACTTTGACTGTCTATGCTGAGTTCACATTTGGGAATAAAATATGTTACCTTTCTCTTGGTCCCTGTTGCTAATTGTACTAACCAGAACTTAGCATGCTTCACTTTCTTGAGCTTGTTTAATTCAACTAAACCATAACTCAGACTAGCTACTAGGTCAATTAATATAGAAATGTGGTTATCATGAATTTTTCCTTCAATATCCACGATAGTGGATTGATGATTACCTTGCCTTCCATCCACAACTTCATTAATTATGTGCATGCTTCTTCCCATATCTCCTACTGTCGAAGATTCTTGCAGGTTATGGACTGAAGTTCTTGCCATGGATATTAAGCGTGGACAATTTCTCCTCAAGTGAGGTTCTCCACACTCCCAACACTTCAATGGTTCTCTAGGTTGTCCCCAACTTTCTTTAATCCTAGGTTAACTGGTCTACCCCCCCCTTGAGCGCTCTAGGTGTTTGAATGATAATCCTTCTTTTGGAAACCTTTTTCCATATTACGGAAAGGGGCTAGTTGGAATCCTTTCTTTCGTTGATTCATTATGTCATGTTTCTTGTCCTTCCATGCCTTGGGGGAATTTCATCCCTCTGTTTGTACTGATCATAGCACATCTGAGCCTTTCTAAACACTTCATTTAAAGACTTGGGATTGTCAAATTCAATTATGTCTTTGTACAACTGTGGTAGACAAATTCATAATCATTGTATCTTTACTTTGTCTTCTTTGATGTATGGTACAAATCTCAATAGTTCTAGAAATTTATTTATCAGATCGTCCATGGTCATTTGTCCAAGTCTTAGTTCGTAGAATTCCTTAGTTTTTCTTTCGTGATAGCTTTCTAACAAATATTGCTTCTTGAAATATTTTTTAAAATATGACCATTCCATTTGTTTCTTTTTCAATCCCTTAGCCAATTTCAGGTCTTGCCACCAGATACTTGCTTTTCCCTTCAAGTTGTAGATGACCATTCTGACTTTCATATTACTAGAGTAGTTGTAGATATAGAAGTATTTCTTTATATCTAGTATCCATTCTTCAGCCTCTTCACCCGTCCTTTATTCTCAATCAAAGGTGGATGATTTATTTTCTTGAATTCACCTTCCAGGTGATCTACTTGTTTTGTTTTTCTTCCCATAGTTGTTTTGTTTCCTGTCATGTGTGTGTCCTCAGAAGAACTATCCTCATTTTTTGTTTCATGACCAAAGTTTTTTGAGGACCTTTTGCTGACTTCTTCCTCTTTTTCATTGTTCTTTGGGCTCCTCTTGGTTACTATACTGCGTAGCAACATTTCATTTATTTCTAAATGGTCTTCCTGTGCCTTTTTCAGCTTTTTGTTATCTGCTTTCAACACTTGTAATTCCACAATGAGGTTCTTCATTGTTTCCAAAACCTGGGTGGCTGAAATTCCTCCACTGTTATGCTCTGGTTTTTTAGGAAGTCCTTGTTTTGGATTCTCCCCAGGTCTGATTTATTCTTCATTATGTGTTGACATTATCACAATAGACCAAATTTTTTTCTGTTTGTAACAGTAAACATATTTGTTAGTTTTTCTTCAACAGAAATAAAAGAATTAAAAAAAAATTGGCCTTTCCCTGAGGTCCAAGTGTTGTAACCTTCAGCTCTAATACCATATGTAATGTACCCCAAATTTCACAAAAAAAATAAAAAAAATTGTTAGAGAACATTAAAGTCCCTTGAATCTCCAACATTGTTTGCGACACAGAGATAATCCAGTATATATATCTTATTCCTTTATTGTGTGTGCATAGAAGTTTCACTTATCTATCATTATCCATCTTAAAGGACGAAGGAGATTTAAATTCCACTTGTCTCTTACTATTATATTTCATTATAGCGTCGTTATTGGATTAGAATCATACACTTATTTGTATTGAAGAATTTTGTTACCGTGACCGTCATAGCCCTTATAATAACCACTAGGTCTATGTCAAGACATGCTATCCATATTAATTCACGTAATAGATTATGTTATACAAGATATGAGCTCTCTAAATCATGGACACAAGATCAACACATTTCAGACATAGTGTTGAGCTAGGAGACATAAGTCCTAAGCGCTAGGATTTAAATCTTACCCATAACCACATATTACTTTTATCATAGTGCAACAAAAATGTTTAAAAAAGAGGAGAGAACTGTGTACCTACAATTAAACATTGGTAACCCTACTCAACTGTTAACATAGTCTTCTCGATCTAGGGTTAGATCTAGGATCAAGCATAACCCAACATTTACATGGTTCAAAAACCATTTTGTGGTGAATGACAGGTTGGGTTTGAACCTACTCCGTGCTAGCTTGTATACATTTACTGTTGGTCGGCCCATTAAAGGTGATGCCTGTTCGGTACCCTCCATAACTGACACTTTGGCGAAAATTCCCAACATAGGCTCACCACTTCCCTGGACTTCACATGGCATAGGTATGGGGCTTACCAACTGCTTTTACTCCTCTAGCGAGGACCTCGAGGTAACATTTATTCTTCGTAGTTTCCCCTTTAGTCCTGTAACACAAGTTTTCCTCTGCAATATATACGATCAATGATTTTGGTAAAGCTCAACTCTGGTGAGTAATGGAAGGAGGCAACACAAATCCAGGGTTCTCTATGTGCAAGGGTGAGTAAACATTTTGTTGCTTATGTTCTATGTGAGAAGTATTATGTATATGTATTCTCTATCTGGTGCAATGTAAATAATTGAGAGGTTCAATGTAATCAGACCTCATGTTTCTTTTCTTTGTTTGAGGGTTGACAACGCATGACAATTGCGCTTTTGTATGTGTTTTCTTCCTAGGATTCCACCGTGTTTATGGTTCCATTTGTAAGTTAGGTGAAAAACCTTTAGATTTAACGCTTAGGTTTGATGGTTATTGTGTTTTCCTCTCAGTTGGATGTCAGGCTTCAAGCCTATAGTCGTTTGCAGTCCCTTCCCAATCAGACTGTGGCCCAAATCGTTATTATAAGTTAAACCCTCTGACCTTTCTCATTTTCTTTTAATCATCATCATATCATTGTTACTCTTACAATCAGGAATTCGTCCAAAGATCTCAAAACTTACTACACTGGTTGATGTTATTTAGACTTGATTGTTGTTAAAACTCTGTAGGAAATTTTTGTATTTACATTTTGTACATGTATGGAAACATTAACTAGATTTTATTTGTTTTGAAACTAGCAACAACATTTGTTTGTATCCTCTGGTTGTAAAGATTTCTCTACCGGGAAGAATCGTGGTTTGTCTCGCAGCCACCTCGACAACATCCTTCACTTGATCTCTCGTCTGATACAATTATACAATTAAACCGTTTATGAAAGGGCTTTCCTATGCTGACCACTCTACACTAACAAAAGAGAGGGTATCCTTGTTTATTAACTTTTATCCCCTAATATTGTAATCATTCACCACCTCATCTGTTGAATGTATGAGGAACAAAAATCGTAGGGTTTGAACACGTTTTTGCACAGTTAGACTTTAACCTATGAATTGGGTTCTTACTATAGATTTTTATGCAGTAAAATTTTCATATTTTACCTTTTTGTAATGCTTTTTAATTTTAATGATCCCTTTATTGTGAAAAAACTCAAGTCACATCTTGTGCGCCTCTATGAATGCTTATTAATTTAATAATTCCTTCACTGTGATCGTTACCCCAAATCAGAAATTCCAACTGTGTGTTACGAGGAATTAAATGGTAGTTATGTTTAATTGTTGACCTTGCCACAGTCGAATCCTTCCGTTTATTTTTTCCTCTACACAATTTTGGGATATTCCTATTATGTACTTCATGTTTGATCACTCTATATAGGGTCTATTTTGATGATAATCTAGTTTCACTTCTATGCTTGTTGTTGGTTCCTCTATTTTACAAGTGAAAAATTGTACGCATGGATATATAAAAATTAATGATGGGCCCTTTTTGTTTTGTGAGGGTACCCATCAGTCGGTTTTGGGCCCACTCCTGATCAAAATCTGGACCAGGGGTAAAAATTTTGCTCAAATTTCAAAGTGTTCAGAATGCGACGAAAATAGCACCATTGCGTCTGTCTCGTCTTCCTGATTCCGGCGGTATATTTACTTTCTCAAATGGAGTCTGTATGAAGAAGATATCACGATTTGTTCGCCAAGCCAAACAGGCAAAAAAGTTAATGCTGACTGTACCAGTCCGTACAGTCCATACAAGACACGTGGCATGTCCGTACAAGACATGTGGCAGGTCCGTACAGGACACGTGGCGGCTCTAGGTGATGACATGTGTCAGGCAGATTTCACTTTTTGGTCGTACGGTTGGACCAATTCGAAGGTGACACGTGTCACCACTAGAAGGGTGACACGTGGCACGGGATGATGTCAGCAACCTACGTGTTGGATGACGTCAGCAACATACATGGCGATGATGTGGCGGTTTGTGATTGGCAGATGTTGGTCGAATCAGATGTCGACACGTGGCAGTTTTGTTGGCAAGTGATTGGGTGCCACGTGGCCCAATCATGGGCTGCCACGTGGCACCCCGATTTTGGTCAATATGGTTGTTTCAAAAGTTTTATGGAGTCTGGGGGATTCGAACCCCGGACCTCCCCACCGGCTATGCCTTAACAAACTACGCCCAACCATTACACCACCATTCATTTCTTATTATATGTGTGTATTTGATTTTATTTAAAATCGCATTTTTGTATTGTTTGGTGGGGGTCGGGCCGGGGCCTAGCCCCGACCCGTGGTTTCATTGCATTCCACGTAACCGTGGTATAATATATATGGCGCGGGGTTTAAAATATTACACCGTGGTTTTTGTATTGGCATATGAACATTGTAATGTAATATGCGCACGGGGTTTATAATGCGTGGAGCCCCCGGTCACACGTGCCTTGTATATGACCATACATTTGTAACTGGAGCGCGTGAGTTGGTTCCACGGTTTCAAATGGTTTTTGGAACGGTTAACACTTTTTTCCAAAGCCCGAGGTCGTATGATCCATGTGCCTTAGTGTTAGGCGGTTGGGGGGCTGGAGGCGCCCTAACCATCCTATAGTTTGGACCAGTTTTCGGTTATGCGCGGGGCCAGGTTTTAATGCGCATTTTGGAGCGTGTTCTTGGTTCATGCACACAGAGGTGCGTTTTGGCGAACCAGTTTCAGAAAGCTTGAAGGAGGAAAATGGAGGAGGCCTAACTTCTTCATCGTCTGGCCGATTGAGGTGCCGTAAAAGCCCAGTTAGGGGTTTTTGGACGTGCTGGATCCATTGGTGCTGTTTTCAAGGCCATTTGAAGACTTCTTTTGCAATTTTTTCACCATTGAAGTTCCAACAAGCTCTAGGAAGTTTGAATCCCTCATTGATGGAGGACATGGTTTGGTGAGCCTATGTTTGTTTTCTGTGATTGAATAATCATTTTTGGCTAATTGATATGCTCTGAACACATTGGGACAGGTTTCAGAGGCTGTTGAGGACTTTTACAGGTGTTTTTTCCAAAGAGAAGCTCAGGGAAGCTTATGGCCACATGTAGAAGAGGTCATGCCCAGATGAGCCATGATCCGTTTTCAGAGTTCTATTAGTCATTTTTGGATTTTTATGTGTTCTGATCTCAATGGTATAGTCTGTTTTTCCATTGGAGTTGAGTAGCATCTTGTAAAAGAACTTTTGACAAATTAATCCCAGAGAGCCAAGTCCATTGATGGAGGCTCAAGGAGATGTATCCCAGAGGGGGGTGAACTCCTTTATCATGTTGTCCTTGTTGTGAGTTTGATGGTTTATTTGTTGCAAGTTGTGTTGCTGTGTATTTATTTCAAGTAACCATCTAAAAGAACATTTGCTCACACATAAGCATTTACAAGAAGATACATAAACTTAACACAAAAGTTTATCTTGCATATTTATACACATGAAGCAAGGTCCTGTAAAGTTTATTTTAATGAAGTAGGGGTGCTTGCATAGCATAAAAAGTCAGCCTTCTATTTTCAGGATCAACTCCTCCCACCTCACGGATCATGGATAGATTGTCGCAAAAGGAACAAAAGGCGATCTGGTTTTTTATCGGGACTCAAGCTAATTTTTTTTCCTTGGTTTATTCTATTGTTTAATTGCCATAGAATTAAAATTCTAACAAGTTACTAAAACCCTCATTTTACTTCTTTTTGAGTTATGGTGATTATGTCAGGATGGGAGATCATATTACCACAAAAAGATTATTCGATTTCCATGTCTTTCCTTGACCGACCTATGCACGCATTAATCTTCTGCTACATACATAATTTTGTAGAGACTTTCCTAGGGTTTTGTTTACCACACAGAAGAATGTGGAGTTCTTGATCTGTGGTACTCTAAATGTAAAGTTTGAACAAGATTCATTTGAATACGATGGTTACTTTTGCAAGACACTTTGTATTCTAATGAATCACTATCTTTTTTTGGTAATAGATAAAATAAAAAATATATTCAGACTGTTATTGATTCTACCTATTCTTTGCATGTTATCAAAATGATAAGAATACCATCTAAGTTTATTCCTATTGTAATATTTCTCTACATTGTTTTGTTATGTACATATTTTAATAGTAATCCAAATGCATAATCTCAAAGACCAATAGGCATCCCACAAGCATAGATCTACATGTTCTTGTATAAAGCACACACACACACACACACACACACACACATCTAAAGATATGTGTACAACCATCATATTTCAAATAAGAAACATTTCCAATATCATTCAACTATGTTTAGTCATAGTATAATATGGTTATAAAGTCCCTTAAGAAATGATTTCACTTATGTATACACAATTAACACATTCCTAACAATTAACATAACCATAAATATACCATTGACAATGGATTACAAGCTGAGATACATATAGCGGAAACGATCTTTGGAATACAAAATGGAACAACCACATTCCACCAACCATAGAACATAACAACCAAGTTCACTTGTCCTACTCACCCTAGCGACCATGAGTCCTTAAGGGCCAAAGCGAATGATCCTCCGTAGCTATAGTCACCATCCATAGATCAGAAAAATCCTTTGCCTCACTAGGTGTTCATAAAAACAAACAATTTTCTTTTCCAACATACTAAGCAACATCATGTCTCCTCCATATGTTGTTAAAATATGCATCCTTATTATACAAGATCTTTCCTTCCCTCCTTGGGAAATTTGAATCTTTACAAATCCTTGATTTTTTAGCGGCTTCTAGTGGTAAAATTCCACTTCTACCACTTGTAAAAATCAACTTTGAGGTAACTCAATTACGATTTCCCCATTCATGGAGTCATGGTCAATTATTTTGCTGGTTGTTCCATTTATATTCCAACATTTAATTTATTAAAATTTTGTCTTACACATGTGTCAAATAAAAGGGGACAGTTGGGAAAGTCAAAATCTTTGCTTACTTGATGTCAAATAATTAATTACAACAATCAAAATTCCAAATTCAGGTTTTCCATAAATGGCAAATAATTTCCAAATCCAAATTTTCCAAAAAAGAAGTTTATTTCAAGTTCACTTAGAATTTAATATTCTAAAATTTGGGGATATTATACCTAGTGTCCATCTGGAGGGACCTGGTATTTTTCCACTGCTTAATTAATTCTGTTAGTGGTTTATTCCTATTCCTGAGTTTTTTTCCCTGGAGGACCTAGTCTTCCTCCACCACCTAGAGGATCTAATCTTCTTGGACAAAGTATCTCCAATATTCTTGGAGGCACAAGTCATTCATTCTGTTACTTCTGGTTTTTAACTTCCTGTTGGAGGATACTCATATGGGGATCCATGTTGGAAACATAACTGAAAGGGGGGGGGTAAATTAGTTATGTATATAAGTTTGAAACTTTTCCTGTTCTTTTCTTTCAACTCTGAATTCATTGTTTTATGTATTTGTTGACAACTTAACATGCATAGATATACAATATTTGATGAATCACGCAGAATACACAGAGACACTTATTTTCATGTGAGGAAACTCATAAAGGGAGAAAACCTCTTCTTCTTCTTAGGATGTTAGTCAAGCTCCAAATTTCATGTACATCACAGTCTTTGAGCACCAACTCAAATATGGGGCTACAACCTATGATAGAAAGAGTTGCAACTTGCCACAGAGAATAACAACTCTCATATTTCTCTAGCACCAGCTCCCAGGTTTCTCTAACACCAACTAGATGTAAGCACCAACTCCCAAGTTTCTCTAGCACCAACTCCCAAGAATATTTTCACAGCAACTAGAATTTAGAGGGACCACAATCCTCCTAGCTTTTCCTGCCACCACCTTGATTGAATCTTTTAAAGGCACGCTTACTTGCTATGTCTCTGATATGATTAGTCTGTTACAGCTCCATGTCCCCTCTGCCTTCTTCAACTTCTATGCTCTGTTCCACTTCTGCATCTTTCTTCTTCTGTGCTCTTCTCTTTTTCCTGCGCGTACCTTTGTTCAGTTTTCTTCTTGCATTTTATGCTCTAATGCATACTTCCTTCCTTTTTTGTTGCCTCTTCTCTACTCCATTTTTGTTTCTTACTACCACCTTCTATGCTCATACATCAGTTCCCAAAAAATCACATTCTCTGCATTTATTTATCATGCCAAGTTCTCTGCCAGATCATCCTCGCAAGTCTTCATCACAACAACTCTGTGCTGTATCTCAATTCTATATATCCTCTTCTATGTTTTGCATGTCATATTTTCTCCCAATTCTCTCCCAGGTCCTCATCGCAACTCTGCCACTTTATTGGCGGTTACTCACTGTCTATTCATCATTAGTGCATGTTATCCTGAGATTCCTTTTCTTCACTAGAAGTTACAGTCAGTCATTTTTATTCATTGATGGGAAAATCGATTCTAGCCTTCCTTTACATCTTGACCACTAGCGGTGACCACACACATATTCAAGAAGTGCTTTGTGATATCAATATAGTGAGTTCTAGCTTCTTATTTCAATATGACCTTGGGAAATGATCTCATGTGACCACGATTACGGGCACGGCCCGAAAGGAAGTTTGAGGAAACCTGCTTTTCACCCACAATTCACTACAGAGCTCCACGTATGCCTTTGTCCAGACCGTGGTTTTGATTGCGGCTCGCTCAAGAAGAATTAAGACCCGAGCATGTTCTAGCCCTGAGGTGGAGAATGATCGTTGATTTCCAATCCCTTGACGATGCCACTCGATCAACGCATTTTATCTTCCTTCCTTTCCTCCTTCTACGTGCGATCCTAGATTTTCATGATATGTCGACACGTAGCTTCCTTCCCTCAAATCAGCTACGTTTGATTCTGACCTTCTAGTCTTCGGGAGTTTGGCTTTCTCAAATCTTGCTTTTCCTATATGAAAATATTCCAAAGTGGAAGATCTATTGATACTTGTCTCCCTGAATCTATGATCAGGATCCCCTCCACGATCCAGGCTCCAGGACTTTCAATTCTCAAACTCTTGTTTCTTTCGTATGTCAATCTTCCAGATTCGATGATCTATGGACACCTATCGCCTCCATCGATGACTCTGGCTTTACTTTGGATATTTTACCTCTCAACTGGATAAATGGTCCTATGTCCCCTTTCTCGATCAATGGTGAGAGATCTCTTCTCTACTCTGGGCTGACGTTTCCAATTCTATCTCCTAGAATGCTTTTAGCCAGAGTCCACAGATCTTTTCCTATATGAAAATATTCCAAAGTGGAAGATCTATTGATACTTGTCTCCCTGAATCTATGATCAGGATCTACTCCACGAGTCCGGCCTCCGGGACTTTCAATTCTCAAACTCTTGTTTCTTTCGTATGTCAATCTTCCAGATTCGATGATCTATGGACACCTATCCTTCTCAATCGATGACTCTGGCTTTACTTTGGATATTTTACCTCTCAACTGGATAAATGGTCCTATGTCCCCTTTCTCGATCAATGGTAGAGATCTCCTTCTCTACTCTAGGCTTCGACGATTTCAATTCTCAACCTTCACGCTCTCCTAGAATGCTTTTAGCCAGAGTCCACAGATTCCTGCCATGTGTCCTCCTCAAATCAATGGTCCTCTTTCAGTTCTGGACTTCGGCCTTCGGGAGATTCAACTCCTCTACACTTGCTTGCTCCCAGAGAATTTCACCCAAATTCCACGATCTAATGACGTGTGTCCCCTTGAATTGGAAGGTTGAGGCTTACTTCGGGCCTTTACCAAAAATCCATAGATTCACACCACGTCTCTTCTGGATCAGACGACCTAGATCCACTTCGGACGATCCGACGCTTGAGATTTACTCTGGACGATATGACGACTGAGATCTATTTCGAATGATCAGACAATCGAGATTTACTTCGGCTCTCCGACTCTCCAGGCTTCGGAAGTTTCAGATCTGAAATGAAAAATCTAGAAGTGATTTCTCCGGAGCTCACAATCCATTGCAACATATCCCTCTAGATCTGACAGTTGAAATTTACTCTGGCTCTTCGATTCTCTAGGCTTTAGAGATTTCAAATCTCAAACTAAAACTCTCGAAGTGATTTCTCTAGACCTCACCATCTGCTGACACGTATCCCCCGATGATCAAAGAGACAGATTCTCCTTCTGGTGATGAACGGTCTCAAATTACTTTGTCTATTTCACCTCCTTTTGATCCACGAACTTCCGGAGTTGTGGATCTTACACCACCTGTCCTCCTTGACGATGGACGGTCCCAAAATACTTCAGAACTTCAGAACTTTGGTAAGTTCTTTCTCCTGTGTGCACAAATCGTTAAGGCTCATGTACCTTGTTTCGATCAGACGACTATTGGTCCTCTGTACTGTGATCCTATGGTCATTGTTTCCCTCTCTCCTGAGCTTTTGATCTCTCTGAATTATAATGTTTTATAAGTGTTCAAGGGTCTCGACCTTTGCTCCTCCTACGAGTCCGTCTCTTGGAACTCGTCTGCACTTCTGGAAAGCACTTAATCAAATTGTGGATCTATTCACTCCTTGCAACAGATTCTTACGCAAGTTTTGGTTTCACTACTATTCTTACCATCAATGAAAAGAACACTCTTCCTATAAACATGCCAACAATCTCCCCCTTTGGCATTGATGGAAACCCTGAAAGCCTGCACTATTCTTCTTAGACCTCCAACTGTAGCATCCAGACAACACTTTTCTCCCCCTTTGACATCAATGTCAAATAAAACTGAGAATGACTATGTTCTCCCCCTGATCAAAGATACAGTAAGCATTCTTCACCTGATTAGATATACTATGAGAACTCTCCCCCTAATCAGATAGACTATTTTAACTTGATAACAAGGTCACGCCCAACTTCTGGTATAGATACTCAAACTGAGCTTTTGCTAGTGGTTCAATGAAGATATCAGCAATATCCAAGTCTGCAAGTGTCTAAATCATCCATAATACTTGGGTACAACAAGTGGCAGCTACAATGTATTCAACTTCTATAGTCGATAAGGAAATGTAATCTTTCTTCTTGCTCAACCATGTTACAAGAGAATATCCTAAGAAAAATGCACCTCCACTCATGCTTTTCCTTTCATCCATGTAGTTAGCCCAATCATCATCTAAATAGAATGATAATTGAAAATTATAATTCCTAGGATACCAAAGGTCATAATTCATTGTTCCTTTCAAATATTTGAATATTCTTTTGATAACTAGAATATGACTCTATTTAGGTGCAGACTGATACCTTCCCACCATTCCAACAACATGCATTATGTCTGGATGAGATGTTGTGATGTACAAATCATAGACCTATATGAACTCTCATTAACATTAAGTGAGTCATCATCCTTGCTTAACTTGCATCCAGTGACCATAGGTGTGCTCACAGTTGTAGAATCTTCCATTTGAAACCTTTTCAACATTTCTCTTAAATATTTCTCCTGATAAATAAGTATTCCTTCAGATCTCTGAGTAATTTGTAGACCAAGAAAAAATGACAGTTCCCCTATCATAGACATTTCAAATTCAAACTTCATGGAAGAAGAAAACCATTGTACCAATGAAGCATTATAACTGTTGAAGATGATGTCATCTACATAGATAAACACAATGAACAAGTCATTATCCTTTGTTTTGAATCATTCTTTTCAATCTGATCTAGTTCCTCATTCATTGATTTTAACCAATTTACATATTTACTGGCTTCATTAAAGTTCTTGAGTTCCACCATGGATATGAAGGCTATATGTGATTGTTCGGTGTCTTTGATTATCCTTCTCCTGGTTTTTACACCTTTTTCTTTCCCACCAATTATCTAACTTGCAGGATGATTCTTTTGAGTAATTCTGGAGGAAGGATTTAATGTTGATTGTTGTCTTGAATCTTCATGTTTGGGTGTCTCTTCTCCACCTGATTCTCAACTAACGCCTTAAATTTTTTGAACTTCTCAAATACATCAGATTTTTATCTTAGAAAGGAAACCCATGTAAGTCT